>JAODUO010001424.1:10000-101974 GCA_025642075.2 Ridgeia piscesae | reverse complement strand
TCAATGTGTTATCATCCCCACCCTACAGTAGTCAATGAAATCTGTGTAGTCATAATAACCGCAATCTTAACCCACCCCATAGATATAAATATAGAACACACCAGTAGAACAAGATCGCTCGGCCGCTATCAGTTGACACATGATACTTCGAAGTCAACATGGGTTGGTGACAGCCATGCTACTGCCAGGCAGAAAGCCACTGCAGTCCCTGTATATATACATAGGACTGCACCAAGTTTTCTTCATAATTATCACGTTATTTATTTACTGACATCAGTTAGCCAGTGTTGTTTAATTGTGTACAATCTGTTCAAACAGTTGCCACACTGATATGCCAGTATGAAACAAATCAACAGGCTTATACTTAGTATACAGTGTCTCACTGTGTGAGGGGTGAGTACAGCTTAGTACTATTTAATTTGTTATTCTACCAGATCCACAATTGTGGTGGTGTTTAAAAAAAAAGTTATTTAAAAATCAACCAACTGAAGTCCTTCCTCCAAACACATTGTCGAGAACACCCAGACCTATATAATTAATTACAATTTCGCAGATTAAAAAACAAACCATGCAAAGTGGATGAGAGAATAGGGAAAACAACAACAAAACAGAGCTGCCAACATTACTAACAACAACATTAGTAGAAAAGGTAGAAAGGTAGAAAGGTAGAAAAGTAGTATTAGTAAGGTGGTCAACTAACTAACTGTGTCAATTGTAATAACAATGAATAAATAAAATTAGGCAAACTACAACAAAATAGCAGGGATGTCATAGTAACAGTTTTCCTTAAAATGACCACAGTTTACCTTTCATGTCCCCCTAAACAGAATTAATTTATTTGGTCATTTCATGATGGGATGATGGTATATTCTCATGTGCGATAATCTGAGTGTGTTTTTTGGCATATGTCTTTGTCCGCACTGTCAAGTATGCCCTGATGACCCGTCTTGTCAGGGCTACAAAACATTTATCCTTGAAATGATCACCACAAAGATAGCTGCCTGATGTTGGTGTCCAGTCCTTTCTCCTAATGGCTTGGATCCACTTTGCTCGGCATTCGAGTCTTTTCTTTTCGTCTGGGAATCTGCAGCAGGCAGTATACGCATTATCAATAATTATTAGTCATTAAATACTATCATATCCCAGTGGGCACACAACGTCTTTTAGACGTCTAATAGTGGTCGATTTTTTGTCATTTTGATGACGTCTATAAATGAAGTAAATATGATGTCTATTAGACGTCTTTCTATTGACGTCTATATAGCGCAAGTAAAATGATATCAATTAGACATAATTTTATTGACATCTATTTTATGCCGGCTAATTTACGTCTATTAGACATCTTCATATTGACATCTACATCACGCCGACAATTTGACATCTATTAGACGTAGCTTTATTGACTTCAAAATGATGTCGACAAGTAACTTGTTCGTGATGTCTATTAGACGTCTTTCTGTTGATACCTATATCATATGCCGGCTAATTGACATCTATTAGATATGTTTCTCTTGACATCTCTATAACGTCAGCAAATCGACATATATTAGATATATTTTAGACGTCACGCCAACAGACATACCAGGGTAATTTATATTAGATAGTAAACAAATAATAAAAATAGTAAAACAAGCCACTCATTTCGTTTAAAACATCCAGTTTAACACAGCATTCACTGTAAGCATGTTTTCGTTTATATGTTGATATTCCTTCAACTCTCTTCACGCACTTGAATAAACTTATGGCATATTAATATTATAATGAGGCTATTATATTAATATAAAATGTGTCACTCACACCACGACTATGCACAGTAACATTATTAAAAATCGGTTTGGTACATAATTCATCCAACATGTATTATTGTTGGTCAATTTACATATGACTGTAATGTTTTAAAACTGTTAATTTCCTAAATTAATGGCAATGGAACATAAATATGTTTTCAAAGACTATAACCTATGCTATAATATATTGTATAACTGAGATTTTCACCTGTGGAAAGAGACTCCGGATCCTGTTTTCTGTCGGTTGGCACAGTTGTACGCTACATGGGAAGTAACCATATTTGCTACTTCGATATATCACAATGAGTGTTGTAACCAGCATGTCTCCAAATGGATTACCCTGGGTAATTAACGTTGTTCACATCAGTGTCAACCACCGAACTGTCCATGCAGTGTTTGGGTTCTAAATAATCCGGGTCACAGCCCTTCCCCTAATGACTACGCTAGAGGCTACAGCCTATCCCACTGGATCATTATTTACATTGCCAATG
The DNA here is from genome assembly GCA_025642075.2 of Ridgeia piscesae. NCBI lineage: Eukaryota > Metazoa > Annelida > Polychaeta > Sabellida > Siboglinidae > Ridgeia > Ridgeia piscesae. The sequence goes on along the minus strand of JAODUO010001424.1, from coordinate 99,696 downwards.
AACCACGGTGACAAATATTTCGATCAAAACATTCAACAACTGGCCCTGCTGGCCTACTCCAGAAATTAACCATGAGCTGTCTTAACTAGGCCTAGGGCACAACGACACATATCCAAGTTAACAATTTCGTCTGAGCAGACTTTTTTTTACATTTATTACGTTGCTCAACAGTTCTATTCTATATATCCTGCCAGTGAGTACAACACTTTCTGCCTGGCAAGTCCACGGCGGCTTCAGTGCAGCGGGCCAGCTTGTCACTCTAGTCTATAGGGGAAAGATTAATGATCTAACTCTATGACCCACCCACACAGGCCAGGATGTAACCGAATCCCAAGTCATTAAAGCATTGATAAATTGCTGCCAGTGAACAACTGGCTACTGTAATGACAGCTGATATATGACGACATTTTTTAGGCATGGTCACCAGCTATGAACTTGTCGGGGCACTAATTTTAGTATTACTAGTTCTTTGGTGTCTACAATTTTCTTTAGTGTGATATTTTCATTAATACATTCCAGTAGAGCAGTTTTTATAAACCCCATACATAGTATGAGGTCAATTTCTGGAACAATTATGAAGAATTCGTAATGGTATGGTGGTACTACCAGCCAATGAGTGCAATTGGCGTCCTTTTTCAATTGTGCAGTTTTTAATACAGATCATATCTCCAGTTCTTCATTGATTACTTTTTGTTATTTCTGTATTACCGGTATTACTTTACTACCTTTATGAACATTGCATAGGGTTTGTTCGTTTCCCTGTTTACTCAGTGATGTCTCCCATCACTATTTTGTAGTGGATTGGTTTCCATAAAGTCTCATCGACCTCATTGTAGAAGCTGTTTATATCTTCTTCTGAGTATGATGTTGTTGGTGCATATACTTGCACTATCTTTAGTTTGTAGCGCTTTGTTAAGAACTGAACAAGTTCTGCTACTTTGGAGCTGACGCTGTTTACCCTCACTATATGGGGTTTCCATTCCCTGTTTATGAGAAAGCCTACTCCTTCTTGGCCGTTGTTTGCCTTAGAATGATATAGTCTTCCCGCTTTTCCGATCCCGATTAAATCCCATACCAACCTGGTTTCCCTCATCTCTGATTACAGTTCTGACGATGTACGTCGCTATCTTTAGCTTACTTACCCTCTTTCGACAACGCCTTTTGACCCAGAGATTCTTAAATTAGCACCCCCTTGTACATAGTCGTAGTTGGTCCTTGGTCATAAACTCTTTCGGTGCCCTTGGGAGCCATGGCTTTGTAGTGCTTTGCACCCTGGCCTACCCTTCCAAGCTAGCCAGTGCGGGTTGGAAGGGACAGGCGATATATGGTGAACGAAATTTTCCCAGTTTCGACACGGTGGCTGTATCAATACACAAATACCGACCTGCCAGACCTGCCGGCATGTATATTAATATACACCATTGTTGTGACATTATCATTCAAATAGGCAAATGTGTTGATGCAAATAAGTTTTTTTGGTGGTGGTGGAAATTATTGGCTAATTGACATAACATATTAGTTTTATATATTTTATGACTATTAAATTGGCTTTATCATAATCCCTGACCATGAATGTGTATCTGTAGTCGTAGGTTTTATCTCAGTATCATGCATACTTTCAGAGATATTGAAGAAAGTAGGTTTTACGAAAATGGCGATGGCTAATTTGCATATAGGGAATAAATATACACTTTCTAATAGTGTTTATCGTTTTAACAATATTTATTAAGATCGGTTTTTCGATAATGGCCACACTATTATGTATATAGAAAAGGTTTCCACAGGTTGTCATTCTGATAACCCATCTAGATTTCACCAGTGACCCTATACTATAGATAGGATGACAAATCCACCATAAAACCCTATACAATAGACAGCAAATGGCAAGTGGACTATATGTCTGAGAGCAGTCGCTGTGCTTTTGAAAAGCTTCCTAATTTGTTAGAGCTACCCTACAGCAATAAGAACCAAACGACTTGCCAACATTACTTTACATATCTTTACATAGCCAATCGCTTGTTATCAAACAAATGACGGATCGCCCGGCGACAACACAGAATTTAATCACTCCGTTCTTAATGTCCTCCCATCCTAAAGCCGATCGCCCCAGCAACTGGTCCAACGCTTGAGCAGAATTTATATCTCAGCTTTCATAATGTTTTGGATACAAAATAATGATGCGAAGGAAATAACTATGAAGCCCAAAATAGCCATGCTACTGCTCAGCGATTCAAACCGTAGCGAGCGCTATTTGGGCGAGCGCTATAGGGTATTCCTCAAGCGATGTGGATAATTGAATAACTCGAAAGAGGTACATACTCTTTAGTCAGAACTATCTTAATACCGAAACACCACCCACGGTTAGGTGTCCAATTCATTCAATCGTGTCCTTCCACCAGCCTATATAGGGTAACCTGGGGCTGCCAGGCCCCCCTAGGGGAAAAGTTGTGTATTTTTGTATCCATAACTTATCTATGCATAATTGTGCAGTGATAGTGTTGAGGTATATAGACTTTGTGTATGACACATGTCTCTGAACTATTGAATAACCAAAACGTAAGTTATAACAAGTTTAAAATGTGCTTCAATAAAACCGTTTTGCCCCATGATTTGGGTAAAACGGCTCCTCGCCTATTTACTCTAATATTAGGTTTAACCGTTATCATGATATAAAACCAATATATTTTATCCATTTGTTATTTAAAACATCGTTAACTACTGTTATTATCATTCACCATGAACTGAAATAATCACAACTACGCATCACTCATCGTGAATTACATTAGACTCATCATTGTTATGTCCATCTTCTATTGCTTCTTCGACAATACGACACGGTCACATAATACTGATAATATTTATTGCACTTCTACAGTTCTCCCGGTCTATTGATCTTACACCCGGGACATCCCGGTTTCCTACCTATCAGCTCCTGTCTGTATTACTCGACATTACGATAACTTTTGGCATCTGCATCATCACAGGCCTTAAAATCATTATAGAGTTGAACATATTATACTAAAGTAATGGCATGCAGATACTTCGCGGCAGGTATAATAGCCTAATCTTCAATCAAAACAACTCGTCATTAATTATAATACGTCAAAAAAAGTGCAGTTGTCATTATAAGCAATATTCTGCATTATCATTACACTTGTCACTAAAAACACTCATCAGCTTTGGAATTTGCATCATCATAAGCCTTAAAATTATTAATATTAACGAATGACTTGTAGATACTCTATTGTCTAATCACACTCTGATTTGCGGTTGGGACACACGAAATACGGGAGCCCTGGTGTGCATTCACTGTGAGCCCAATTCTTGCATTCTTGGCATTGAACCCAGACTTCTCGTGACCGACTGCAACTGAATGCTTCTCCGCACACCAAACACGGCCATTCCTCTTCATCGCTGATTTCGTCGACTTTCTTTCACTTTTTTACTTAAATTATTGTGTCTGCTATAAATACATTACAGCTTTATTGCGTTTACATACCATACCCGTACTGCATAGCGGGGCAAGACGGCCCCCGGGACCGTTTTGCCCCGTTCTGACAGGGCCGTCTTACCGCATACACACCAGTGCTGACTTTTTCACCTTCACATGTAATCCTTTAATATTGCTCCCATTTCGATTAGTCATTGAAAACGTGTATAGATGTAAGTGCATTAGTACCAGTCGCTGGCTTATCATCACACGATGGACATGCTAGCATCGATTTGACCGAAGAGTGATTATTAGATCACAGCTAGGGTATGCAAAACTTTAAAAACGGTTTGTGAATTTACTTTTAATAGCGTTTGGCCTTGCCTTGCCTTGCTAGCAGCATCATGTTCCACTATTCAACGTTAGTTTGTATTCACTCGTTTGACAGATAAGATGGGGGGCCTATTACCCCCAGTGGCCGTTTTTCCCCAGGTTACCCTAATACGAACCCAGTATTTGGCATTTGATGGCGATATCGTTGGTCTTTGGCGTGGTTGAGCTTGTTTGTTTGTGTTGGTAGTTTTTGCGTGTTATTAAACTGTTTAAGCCAAATTGAATTACGTCGTTAACTATATATCATATTGGTGTAATGACCAGTAATACAGAGAAGTACTATTGTTATTGTCAGTCAGTTCCATCCAACTTTGTTTGGCGCATTCAGCCGATCGATGGGCTGAGGACCCCCGAAAGCACATGTCCCATCATGCACAACTCAGTATGGTGAATGGCTTCGTGACGCCATTCAGTTAAGTCATAGTATAACTCGACGGGAAAGTTGCAAGGCCTCCCTTCGCCAGAAGACAACGTACGACATGAAGGTTACTCCAGTTAATTTCGAGAAAGGGCGAAAGGAAGCTGGGTATGGCGTTACAGCACAGCTACAGCTACGATGAAAGGTGGCGTCGATGGCGTCACATCCGGACAAAGTACTTCGTAGTGAGTGCGATACGCGTCGTAGAAACTCGTCGAAGCGTGACGGTCGCGGTAGCAGAGATTCATCACACTCGCATCTCAAGCCCTCAGCATCTGATAACGACGGTAGTTTAAATAAGCCGGTGGAGCGAACTTCGGATGTGCCACAGAGCGCAAGTGTGAAATCAGCAAAGCAAATGACCTAACTACAACGAAAGCGTCTGCGCCGCCGATGGACTCTCGAACAGGCAATGTTGAAGTGTGCAAAAGTGTATTGCAGCGTAGTAGTGCCAAAAACAATGACGCCGACGCGAAAGAGAAGACGCGATCTGCCGCGAGCGATTCGGCTGTCGGCGGCAGAATGTCGAAGCGTCGTCGGACACTTCCGGACCTCTTCGGTGTGCCACTGAATTCTAGTTACATCACTTAGGCATAGTAATGCCTTCGTAAACTACAGCATGTGCGTGCGCTTAATTTGAACGATATTCGAACAGTGATGTACGGGAAGGATATACCCGTTACAATGTATCATTTTAATAACCACGTTTGCGAACGCACAGCCGGCAAAATTTCAGACCGGGTTATATGTTCCATATATGTTGATTATAAATAATGATATCGATCTTTACAGTTACTAGTGTAAATACAAGTATTTATCCGTAAACATAAATGTGTTTGTTACGTATGTGTAACCTTTTGAAGGTGCGATGAGTTTGTACTAAGTCATGAGAAGCGCCGCGGGAAACTGTTCATACAGTATTGATTTATAACGTGTTTTGACAAGATCGTAATGAAGGCCAGTCGTTGCTGGTTTCAAAAAGTGGTGACATTATGGATATGTATATCTCCGTTACCAGTTGCACGCAATCTGACATAAATCACCAACAGTATGTAGATCTCTATTAGCAGTTGCACGCAATCTGAAACAAAACGCCAACAGTGAAGATATTGCTCATGCCACAGTTGGTCGCGTCAGTGTTTTGACACAATCTGTTACACTAGTAGAGTGTTACCAGTTCTCCGTTCGTCAGTATCACAATTGGAACATATTCGCCTGCTGAATACCTGTGTGTGTGTGTGTGTGTGTGTGTGTGTGTGTGTGTGTGTGTGTGTGTGTGTGTGTGTGTGTGTGTGTGTGTGTGTGTGTGTGTGTGTGTGTGTGTGAGTGCGTGCGTGCGTGCGTGCGTGCGTGCGTGCGTGCGTGCGTGCGTGCGTGCGTACTATTGTAGTAGCTAGAAGTTACACGATTTGTAAGAATATCCATTTATAAGTGAGATAATTGCTATCTTTGTGGAATACAATTCTATGACGTGGTCCCTTTACATTAGACGATCTTAGATAAGCTGTAATGTTTGATCAATGAGATATATTATTTGCGGTTTGATGTGATCTTTAAACAATATCTGGGTTCGTTCGGAGGCGAACGTGTTAAAGAGGGGGATGTGATAGTGACCCCCTTCGCCTGCGATTGTGTCACCCCCGCGGTTCTCCGGGACTGGAGAGCGGCGAGAAGCAGAGAGGGATGCGTGGTCGAGCTTGTTTGTTTTTATTGGTCGTTTTAGCGTGTTATTAAACTGTTTAAGCCAAATTGAAGTACGTCGTTAAATATATATCACAAAACAATAATTACGGTTAAAATAAATTCATTATAAAACACACATACTACAAGTAGGTTACAAATGCCACCAACTAATGATTACGGGGAGTTGCGCTATGCTCGTGACTTGCAGTGATCTACATAATTCCATATAAGGCGTGGCACATATCCCACAATTCACCATGTTGTCATTTTCGGATGTAAAAAAGATGGCGTCTAGTTAAAGTTTCGACGAAATTGGTGTGGATCCTGTCGCTGCCAAACGTTATAAATTTGCCCCAAGGCGTGCGTTTAGTGAGAGAAAGATGTGAAGGCCCCACAACTCGCGATGCATGTACGAAAGTGAATTTTATTGTGGCAAATGCAGCTGTGCGTAGACGACAGCTTGGCATCGACGCCGACAGCGGATATCTGTATTTGTAACTGGCGCCAGTGCGCATGGTGGGTCGTCTGACTTAATTGTTAAAATGTTGAATTACATTATTTTGAAATGAGTTTAATGCTTTACTTGAGACAGTGTTTGGGGGCAGATCATTCCAATCTTTTAATTGTGGTTGTGATGAAGCTGTTTCCAAATATGTTTGCAGAGTATCTAATTTGCAAGAACTGACTATCAATATCATGTTTTTTACGTGATGATCTAATCTAATGTTGTGTTTGATAATAGTGATCCAGCGGGATATCTATAAGGTCATGTTCCATCTTGTATATTAAGCTAAGTCTTGTAATATTTCTTCTTCTTTGCCTTTGGAGGGTGTCCCACTGGAGGTTTTTAAGAAGTTGGGTTACTGTTCCTGGCTCTCTAGAATAGTTTTGTGTACAAAATCTGGCAGTTTGTCTTTGGATTCTTTCTAAGGTTTTAATATGTTTTAGGCTGTGTAGATTCCATGATGCTGACGCATATTGAAGTCTTGGACTTGGTCGGACAAGGGTTGTGTTGGCAATAGTATAGACTTAATGTGGGTTGGACATTTATTTAGATTTCTCCTAATGACTCCTAGTATCTGTTGTGCTTTCCTAGCGTCTGAGCTGCATTGTGCTGTCCACTTTAATGTATTTGATATTTGTACGCCAAGGACAAGGTAACAATGACAATGTGATTGAACAGATTTAAGAAAAAAAATTAGTTGGCCACAGAAGATGTAGATATTTGGTGTCGGTTTTCTTGAGGCTAATGTCATTGTAAAGCATTTGGTGGGATACGTTGCCCAACGACGGCGGAGATCGAACGGTACGTGTTAGAGATTATTTCCCGTAGCACACAACCGTGCATGGGAATATTCGCTGCAGGCGACAGCTTAGCGCCGATAGCTGGGAGACTATAAGTCAGTTTCAGGCTATGATCGCCAGGTGGCGCCAGGCGTCACCGGGCCAACAGAGTTCGCGGTTAACCAGTACTCCATCGGCACGACGTCGACGTAAATAAGATTAATCTTTTCATTTGTTTTTAGTACAAATTATCATCATTATATCGCAATAGGATATTAGTATTTAGCATATCTGAAATGTATACTGAGGAAACGTGATGCGAGAGTTACGGGAAGAAAATGGGAATTGTTTCAGCAAGCTAGGACTGCTGAAAGTCATATATGTCACACACACAGAGGTGTCTGTCTCACATATCTGATGTTAGAAATAATTTCAAGATTGCTTGAAATGTCTAGTTTTTCTACACGTTTCATCCTTTTATATTTATTTGTAATTAGCTCAACTAGCATATATGTTTTACTATTTATTAATTAATACTTTATTAATTTACTTAATTAATTTACTAGTTCACATATATGTAATTTTTTATTAATTACAATTTACACAAATTAATTAACTACTATGTATAATATTTATTTATTTTGCAATTGCCTACATACGTATTTTATATACAACCTAATATATGTATATATATATATATATATATATATATATATATATATATTATATAGATACGTATATACTTCTATATCTTGACTACATTGATAAATTACAATAATGCCATATCTGATTAATTATAGTTTCTCTGTACTTTTATTATATTTATTTCTTGTAAGTTTTTAACTACTTTTGTAAACACTACTGAACAGAGTTTATACTTTGGATATTAGTGTCTAAATAATGTGTCTTATTATTATTAGAGCAACCACACTTTAAAAAGAAAGTTGTTACTTATAATATATGTTGTACTCGAAGGATCAATACTTTGAACCCTACCTGTGACACAGCCTTCATATCAGATTAACTTGACCAGAACAACTTGTCTCGGCATGATTGATGCAATACATTGTTCACGCAAACACGGGCTTTGTTTCAGTAATTTATTGACATACTATTGTAGCATATGCATGACGTGATCAAACACCTAAATATGAGTATTGCTTTGCCTGCAGAATGTTTGCAACATGGGGTGAATATCTATACTATTACCGTTCCATTGATTGATGGGACAATCAACTGTGAATATTGCTATGTGCCTATGTCATGTCGGCTGTATACTATATTTACGAAGTGTTGAGCCTACAATGAACTGCGAGCAATAAACCATAACTAGATACAACTACAAATGTTTCAGTGTTTTAATAACATTTATTAACAGAAAATACTGCTGTATACGCATAATAATAATAATTTGTTTTTACTGGCGTGGGCAATATGTGAGGTACAAATCAGGACCTGATAGAAATCCGTCTAAATTCTTATTCTAACTCTCTTACATACGTGTAAAATGCTGTGGTAACAAGGTAACATACGCCAGGTTAGAACGTAAGATTTCTGTAATTAAGTACCACGAAGTTTGACCTGTTCTGAATATTCTGGACGGGACGCGCCTCCTCCCCCCACAGGCACTAATACAACTTGACAGATTACATGAACTAAAAGCCGTACTATTCACCGGAAATTCTCACAATATTGCACCCGTCCCCATTAATGTTTTTAATTTATAATCAATCGTCTTGAAATGAGACTTACACCACCCTGTTGTTATCAGTTAATCTGTCAGTGTTGGCTTCTGTAATGTTCTGTCTGGCTCAGCCTCATATATATCGACTAATTGCTATCACCCAAGCATGATATTTCCCTTTATATTTGGGTAAATGTATGCCTGCCCTTACTGCTAAATCCGTGAAAACAACAGGCATTTAACTTAAGTGGCAGTAGATATTTTAGTTCTTATTTGTACACTCAGTCCAGTGTTGCCAGGTCAAAATAAAATTTCAAGTCCAATCGCCCTCGAAAACTAGCCCAAAATAATTATAAAATGGTTCATTTTTTAAATTGCCAACGGCACACCCCTACCGATAAAGAGGAAAAATGCATTTCAAGTAATCACGCACAAAGTATTTAATTAATGGTGAGTGGATGATTCCGTTATTCCTTGCAGTTGAGCGCCACCTACTGTTCTACGGTGAACTATAAACATTAAATTAAAATTGCTTGTTTAGACATTGCACATCATAAATACACATAATTCCCCACATAAATGACCCTCTACGTAATCACATAATTTTATAAGATCTACACGGTCGTGGCGCATAGTAATCATATATGTAACAACTTTTGAAATTTGACAAATAAAGAAATATGCAGTAACTAGATTATGAAATATCCAAGGGAAAATTAGTGATTATACTATAATGTCTATGTTTTACAAGTTTATATGTCTGTGCTGCATGCACTTAATGGGAAATTGTGTAATCTTCTTTTCAAATTGTTGTACAGAGATATACAATCATACGATTTATCTTCGGTATAATGCTTTTTCTAACAAAGAAAGAAAACCGCGGAGTTGGCAACACTGACTCAGCCTCAGGCTTGACTGACTTGTTCTGAAAACCGGAAGTAGCAAGCAGGCCCGGTATGACCTGCCATCTGGCTGATAACTACATATACTATAAGTATATGGTGTGGTTTCAGTGTCAACCCTTTGGAATAAGCAAGTTAGAAAATTCAGCTACAAGACGATATGAGTTGTTACTTAGGTCATTATAGGCTTAGCTTTAGTCTTAGACTTCAGCCTCACATACCCTCGGTTACTGTCTATGACTATTTAAATATCTTTACGTTGGTAATAAATACAATTACTTATTACTAAATACTTCCTCATAACCACATGCTAATTATATTGTTTTATACATTATGTATACACACACAATAACATTTGCATACATAGTACATTTCCATTCCATTAGACACATCTTTTTTATTGGTACATGACATTTTAATTTTGGTTTCATCTCTTCAGTGGTGCATGATTGGTAAAATAAATAAAATATATAATTTAGTAATATTTAAAATATATCGTTGCAGTTGTGTTATACAAAGTAGCGTAAATATGATGTATGTGAAGATTTATAGATTTATCTATTACAGTAATGACTGGGTACCATGTATAAAGTTTGCTATATTTTCCCATTATGGCGGCCATTTTGTTTAGTTACCGTGGCAACGATGGATCTGAATTAAAAAATATTCAGACATTTTTATTCCCAATTACCTACCCTTTCTCACTGGGTAGATATGTGTGGCATAAATATAAAAATAAATAAAAACCATATTCAGCTGCTTTATCTGGCCTTAAAGCACGAATGATACTAATGTTTGAGCTATTTTATTATATTTTAAAGTAAACACAGCACAACAACACGAATTAGGTCAAACATTACATAATGATTTCGGCAAACAATACATAACATTTAATTAGTTACTTATTTCCCTGGATGAAGCCTTGGGATCCAGGCTCAACTGTGAAAATTCCTCACAATGTGTCCTGTGACTCCAACTTCATCTTTTTATTATATCCTGATAACTGAATTAAGTTGATTAACATGTACATCTCGTCTTCAGAAAAAAACACTGTAATCATGATCTAATATGGAGACTATAGTCTTTCCTCAAGTTCAAGATAGCTAATTTATACCAATGTGCTACATGGCATAATGGACTGAAATGCCAAAAATATAATACAATTAATGTCTTGTTATGCTCCCAAGACATTGAAGTATAGCACAAATTGCTTCTTATAGACTAATTTCTACAATTGTGTCCCGGGTAGCTTGCGGCGCCCAAACCCCCAGATCGGTAAGGCCCACTCGCTCCACTCGTGGCCTGTCACGTGTTATATCTTCCTTTGATCCGTTTGTTTTTATGATGACCCTCCAACCTCAACTATTTTCTGGAACCCTTCAGCCCTAATTAACATATCAGCACATCTATAATATTATAATATAAACAACAATTGGTGCAGTAAATACCATAATGTATTTGGTGTTTTATTCCGCCAGGTGTGCAATCTACAGCCCGGTATGTAAAGATGGATGGCAGAGATGTTTGGTGTAGAAACATCATTGACGGAAAAGAATGTGGGACACAATTGCAGAGAGATTATGCATTTTGCCTTGAATGTGGTGGCGATGTTGACCCAAACATCTGGAAAGAAGAAACGCCACCTGTGTGCACAGGCTGTGGCTGGGAAGCTCCACCAGACAGCAAGCCTAAATTCTGTCCTAAGTGCAGAACGAAGTTCGAGCCAGGTGAATATGTCAGATTTTTCAGTTATATAAATCTATTGAATTGGCATAAGCCCTCAGGCCGCGTCCCATTGCCTGTGTTACCACGCCACAGTTGAATATAATTGTAGCGGTAGGCCTGTGTGCATGTCACAAAGGTACTATTTAATATTTACTTCATATTTAGGTTAGTTTTGTTGCTCGTTTACCACAATGCACACCTAAAATTAACCATAATCAAAGGTACATCTGACTGCCTGTAAGCATTAAAGTAGTCCGCACACCAAGGTCGACTCAACAGCGACTCTTTTGTGTGCGGGGTTCGCGAGACACCACGAGATTGTTGGGGAGGGAGAAGGAGGGGGAGGGGGTGTTGTTGAAAATATTTGTTTAGCGTCGCCAAGACATCTGCTTTACTGGGCGGGGGTGGGGTGGGGATGCGGGTGGCACCGTATTTCAACAACTCTGCCCATATTCCCGCACCTGTCACATCGAAAAGTTTTTCGGCAGTGTGTCTAGATAGTCTCTGTACTGGGCGCTTGAAACTATTGTTTTCATTGTGTATTCGTCCTCCCTTACAATACACTTTTCCAGTGAATCAGTATTCCACATTGCGCGCCAGACATGGCAATACAAAATTGTAAATGTACGTTTTATATGCCATGGCATTGTGTCTTAGCGGACATACCTGTTGGATTCTGTTTGAGCGCAAAGGACACTTCTGATGAATGCAACTTCACCTCGATTTCGCCATTATAATTATGTGTTTGCCTGTACATTTGATAAAACAGTGCGTTAGTTCCACCCCTCAACTTAACTCTAGGCTTATCTGCATGAAGAAAGTATTGCATTTTAGGCTTACGCATGTTGTAAGCTCAAAATTAAAGCATCGTACAAATTTAAGAAACTTCTAGATGTGTCTTTTTGAAGTATTAAATACAAAGTGGTGTATAAATATGAAAGAACAGTTTGGCTAAGTAATTGTAGCATGCACGAATAGTTCCCATATATGTCGACATAATGTTCAAATGGGTGTATAGGTGTCAGGAGGGGGAGGGAACACCTGGATCTGGATCTAAGCTTCTTTGGACGTTTGTCAGTCAAACAGTAATTTAGCTTTACGTTTTACGTTTTGTGAAATACATTCTACATTTTATAATATATAATCTCCTCAACCACCTGTTTGAAATAAGAAATGCAGCTATGCCACAGTTGGACAGAAATATGTTGTTGGCAGACCCCATTACTGTAGCTGAGGTGCAGAAAACAACCAGTGTACTCTCCTGCAGCAAATGCCCAATAACTAATCCTATCAGGATATATTCATATACAATTTTGGAGCAAGGCCAGCTTCTCTGAGAGAGCCAGTGATGCTTCATAGCGAGCAAAGACACAGTTGACATGATATCTGCGGCTCGCTACCACCAGAACAAACTTGCTGTCCGATTCCTGCAAACGGGATAATGATGATATCTACATCACCTTACGCTCTCTCGGAGAGACACTTAACTTAAACTATTTCTTGCAGAAAAATGTGTAGTGTGTGTGTGTGTGTGTGTGTGTGTGTGTGTGTGTGTGTGTGTGTGTGTGTGTGCGTGTGTGGTGTGTGTGTGTGTGTGTGTGGGGGGGGGGGGTGTGCGTGCGTGCGTGTGTGTGTTTGCGCGCGTGTGCGTGTGCGTGTGTGCGTGCACGCGTGTGTGTGTGTGAAAGAAACTTGCTTATATTATATCATATCAGTTTCCACGCGAAGCAGCTAAAAAATACTAGAACTAGGGAGTAGGCACACTAGCACCTAACGATGATAATAACAATAATACTAATAAAGAACATAATTTGACAAATGTATACATGTAAAGTGTGTGTGTGTGTGTGTGTGTGTGTGTGTGTGTGTGTGTGTGTGTGTGTGTGTGTGTGTGGGTGTGGGTGTGGGTGTGGGTGTGCGTGCGTGCGTGCGTGTGTGTGTTTGCGTGCGTGTGTGCGTGCGTGCGTGCGTGCACGCGTGTGTGTGTGTGTGAAAGAAACTTGCTTATATTATATCATATCAGTTTCCACGCGAATCAGCTAAAAATACTAGAACTAGGGAGTAGGCACACTAGCACCTAACGATGATAATAACAATAATACTAATAAAGAACATAATTTGACAAATGTATACATGTAAAGTGTGTATGTGTGTGTGTGTGTGTGTGTGTGTGTGTGTGTGTGTGTGTGTTTGTGTGTGTTTGTGTGTGTGTGTGTATGTGCGTGCATGCTTGCGTGCGTGCGTTTGTGCGTGCGTATGTGTGAACGAGCGCGAGGATGCGTTCGATTATAGCAAGACTATAATGAGGAAGTAGAATTGCAAATATACAGCACCGAGAAATGAAGTATTTGCCGTTGGTTTCAGACACACCAGGAACAAAGGAACGACGACAGTCTGCGAAGGTTTCGCCGAAAGTGGATTCAGTAATGACACCACAGGCTCGAACCATGGAAACAAGAAGTATGAGCGAAGAGAAGAAACAATTGTTGCAGCAACCCATGATAACAATGGCACAAGAGCAGTCTGGGCAGTCCACACAGTCTGACGAGGACCAACAGGCGATGAGACAAGAGCAGTCTGGGCAGTCCACACAGTCTGACGAGGACCAACAGGCGATGAGACAAGAGCAGTCTGGGCAGTCCACACAGTCTGACGAGGACCAGCAGGCGATGAGACATGAGCAGTCTGGGCAGTCCACACAGTCTGGTGAAGACCAACAGGCGATGAGACAGGAGCAATCTGAGCAGTCCACACAGTCTGGCGAAGACCAACAAACGGTGAGACAGGAGCAGCCTGGACAGTCCACACAGTCTGGCGAGGAACAACAGGCGATGAGACAGGAGCAGTCTGGGCAGTCCTCACAGTCTGGCAAGGAACAACAGGCGATGAGACAGGAGCAGTCTGGGCAGTCCACACAGTCTGACGAGGACCAACAGGCGATGAGACAAGAGCAGTCTGGGCAGTCCACACAGTCTGACGAGGACCAGCAGGCGATGAGACATGAGCAGTCTGGGCAGTCCACACAGTCTGGTGAAGACCAACAGGCGATGAGACAGGAGCAATCTGAGCAGTCCACACAGTCTGGCGAAGACCAACAAACGGTGAGACAGGAGCAGCCTGGACAGTCCACACAGTCTGGCAAGGAACAACAGGCGATGAGACAGGAGCAGTCTGGGCAGTCCTCACAGTCTGGCAAGGAACAACAGGCGATGAGACAGGAGCAGTCTGGGCAGTCCTCACAGTCTGGCGAGGAACAACAGGCGATGAGACAGGAGCAGCCTGGACAGTCCACACAGTCTGGCGAAGACCAACAAACGGTGAGACAGGAGCAGCCTGGACAGTCCACACAGTCTGGCGAGGAACAACAGGCGATGAGACAGGAGCAGTCTGGGCAGTCCTCACAGTCTGGCGAGGAACAACAGGCGATGAGACAGGAGCAGCCTGGACAGTCCACACAGTCTGGCGAGGAACAACAGGCGATGAGACAGGAGCAGCCTGGACAGTCCACACAGTCTGGCGAGGAACAACAGGCGATGAGACAGGAGCAGCCTGGACAGTCCACACAGTCTGGCGAGGAACAACAGGCGATGAGACAGGAGCAGTCTGGACAGTCCACACAATCTGGCGAGGCACAACAGGCGGTGAGACAGGAGCAGTCTGGTATATCTTCCTTTGATAAGCAAATTAATACACTCTAAACAACGTTCAGTAATCTGTGATGCAAAATGTGTTATTTTTGTATGATATGTATAGCTGTTAAGTTAGCTGTCAATGTTTCTTTTGGTGAGCTTAATGTAGAATGTTGATTTTATTTTACAAACGTAAACTTTATTATCCTTCACTTCACACCAGTTAGCATAACAATATGAATAAAGGTTCATTATATTAGTGTAAAACGTTAGTACAACTCTTGCATATACCGTTTTAGGACATCAAAGCAAATCAAGCAACTCTCGGTCATGAGGAGAGAAGGAAGGCGAACACTCGGATTCAAAAATCAGAAAGGTTGGTTGAAATGGAAGGTTTACTAAGTCAAGGGCCTCTAAAGGGGGTTGTTTATTATATTATATTATATATATATATATATATATATATATATATATATATATATATTATATATATATATATATTTTATATATATAAAACCCCATGAATTAATACAAAGAAATTGAACAAACATTATAATTCGTAACTAAATTAGTGGAAAACTGTAAACAAAATAATTCGTCCCCTTATGTGGTGTCTGTCTAGCACACCCAATTTTCATGGTCCAGTACGATGGGAACACATTTTGAAAAATGTGCTGTGCACAACATGAACCATTTGTAATTCATAGATAGAACGAATTACTCAATGAGTTGTCGTTGACGAATACCAAAGTATTATTCAATCATGGCCCGCAAAATGTTGCGTCTTTCACATGTCTGGCGGACATTTTCTTTTTTACCATGTAAACGGGATGAAGTAAAGTTCATAATTTTTCTTGCTCAATAACACCCCATGTACACTTTGAGCAGAATTAATTGCACTATTTACTATAAATCTATAAATCTATAAATAGAAAATAGTCCTATCTACATGGAATGTCTAGACTTAGAACAAAGTACGAATAGATGCCTACTACTTGAAGGTTTCCACCAGTGTAATTGGTATCTTCCCAAAGATCCTCATTTCACCAACAGGCTGTACTGCACAGTTGTTTTTTGCTGTAATGTTGTTATGCAGATGGCACCACAGACGAATCCAATTAACCCTGTAAAACAAAAAAATTGATCTTTGTTTATAAATATCTTAAACGTACGTAGCTTTTTTAGCTTTTTCCTTGCGTATGTTGACTGGTGACGGTCATGTTGGTTTTTATATAAGGGTGTAAATTGTTTAGGTATCTAAATATTATATAAGTTAAACCTGGTAGTTTGTCTGTCACTACACAGAACGTATAACGCAAAGCAGAGACACATTCCTGTCAATACTGTACTATTTGCTACACCTCCAGAAAACCAAACTAAAATATTGGATTATAGCTCTACAAATCATTCACTGTAGCTCAATGTCAGGATTTCAAGGATGATTATGATAGACAGGACAATAATGTTCAAACAAAAAATATCATCAAGCATTCGTGATCAAACGAAATTAACAAACAATCTCAAAAAAAGGCTAAGCTACAGGCTGTTTTTAATTATAAGCAGAGATTCATGTTACCATGCTCTCTGGGACTCACGAGTTTAGAAAAATAAAAATATTTCAAGCTGGACATGTAATTTCCCTGTACAAGAGATTCAAGCCATTACATATATGAAACATATCAAAGGGGATTCCTAGGACTAGGATATTCAATGTGTACATTCCAAACATACACTTCTGGATAAGGAAATAACTTGAAAGCAGTCCGGAGAAAAACCAGTAAGTCCAACTCATTACAAATTAGGAATCTGTATTCCGGTTGTCCAGAAAGGATTTGAGATCGTCAGATGATTCGCATCCGTTTAGCTAACTGAACCTCATACTCACAAGAATGGACCCCTCATATTTTCACCTCGTCAGATGATTAATTTGAAAGTAAATCATGACAAACTTATGAATCACCGTAAACACGACAGGCATAATCATTGTGATTTATTGAGTTTAGATTTCCCCCGTATGCGTCGTTGATTTCAATTTTTTGGGCCACTCTAGAGAAAATATGTATGTTCACCCTCTTTCACCAATACTCATGGATACTTGTTTATATGTTGAAAATGTTGTATTTAAAATACTGGATTGTGTAATTCTTAATTGCTGTGGTTGGAAATAAACAAATGACTTATATAGGATATTTTCGTTATGCGTGCTAACTTCCCGTTGTTATGCATTTTGCATCAGTAACTACGTTAGTGTAACATATATTTATTTGTCTATATCTGTAGTACTTCCATGAACCGAACTCTGGAGGAAGTCACAGTTCATTTCCATTCTGTCGTGTCATATGACTTCGAACTTAAGGAGAACGACATTGTGACAATTCGTTTTGGCAACAACTGGCCAGGCGGAGGTGGATTGGATTGCAAAAAGCATGTTCTGACTCATGACAGGTTTGTGTCGCCAAGTACTTTAAAAAAATCGATTTATTGTGAAAAATTAAGCACAACTTCGAATGTTTGAAAAAAAGAAATAGCGGTTTGGTGATATATCTTTGAAATGTAACTGCGCTGTACACCACTTCGAGGTGATGCTATGATAGTTATTGCAGTTCATTCGTTTATTAGGGTCGCTACTGTATGCTGTTGACATGTGACAGTAAAATTTATTTGGCAAATGTCATTGTTTACTTGACACCTTCCATACATTATCTTCATACAATATTATCTCCTTCTAGGGATCTAGGTGGCGGATATTGGCTAGTTGGAATTCAGCTGGATATTCCCAAATCGCACATAACTGCATCATCTGGTCTGGAATACAAGTATGTGGTCATCAGGGGAAGCAAAAAGGGAGAGCAGATTCGAGAGAAATTCGGAATAAAACACAAGGAATCTCGGATATTGCATGAGTCTACAGATGTTCTACCGAAACAACGGGGTTCGTATTTCTTACGGTTGATATACAATTTTGTCAACCTTGACATAACATACTACATGTGGTTAAGTTGAAATGATATTATGACATGTGTTATTATTATAAGTGCCATTTTGTTTTCACGAATGCGATATGGTTATTGTGCTACACTTATGGTCCAGATGCACTGTCAGTCATGGGCTACCATTGTCATAAATATGTTCAGACAATGTCTGACGCAGTTGCGACTATGTGTGAAGGTCCTGCTTCATTGTTTCACCGAGATGGGGTTGTATACGATACTCGGTTTGATTAGTTATCGGATACACCATCTTAGACGAAAATAGCACTTGTTGGATTCCCTTCAGGAATCGGACTGTGTCCGGTGTACGTGACGTAAAAATTTGCACATTGCCGTACACAACTCATCTAACACAACAGTGTCGTTTGACCATGTATGATAGTGGATCTGTCAACGACGTCGCTGGTGAATGCCGAATGCTGATGGGAGCCTCCTCGGCAGTGGTATTGGGACTGATGGATATTATGCTGTAGGGTGATTTATAGGTTGGATGCATTGTTGGTGTGTAATGCGGTCTTTGAGTAACAGGTATATGGCCTTTTTATAAGTGGCTATGTGTCCTGCTGCAATGTAATCCAACGAGACGGCACGTTGTACCGAGATTCATACTCTAATTGGTATCTTGCAGATTCCGTCCCACCATGTCCACATTTGGGTCTTCTTTTATTTCGAATCTGCTCAACAATACACCTGGTCATTTATAGAGTGGGCTGGATGTATTGTTGATGTGTAATGCGTTCTTGCTGTGAATGTATACTATACGATGAAACCGGACTATTTGCATAATTACTCCGCAGTATATAGTTAATGAAGAATACTGATAAACTGATTAGTTCACTTCCACTTAAACTAATATTCCATATGTACGGATGCTGCATGCGGACGTGGCAAGCGGTATGCGGCAACAAATGGCTGCAGTGGGAACGCATAGGGGTGATTCCATATGTGCGGATACGGATACGGCAATTGAATTTCCCCATGCAGCGATTCAAAACGTATCCGCACACGAATCAGACACGAAATTCCAAGGAATGACGTCATTACATACATGTTTTCCCACCTTTCACAAGTGGCGGACGGTATTAGCGGGAAGGTAGCAACATTCTATATTGTCATCGAGGATTGAAACATGCCGTCGCAGAAATTACCGACATTTCCAGTAATTGTCGAAGAATCATTTCTCCTCATCCTGCTGTAGTTCACGAACTAGATGATTTTACACACCATAATTTATTGACTCCGTTTTTAATGATGTCGTGAACTCACCAAGGGTGTCTTCACTTTCTGTTTTACAACACTTGAAATGCTGTCCCAACTATACTTGTCACGTACAGTTGATCTAAGTACCCATGAGCGCAGCAATACGGACACAGCTGGTGCGGCAACCTTAGAAAGCTCGGTTCCCAGCTTTCGTTTTCAATCACGAAAGAGGTTTACTACTGGTTGAGCGTAGCTGTCTGGAATTTCTTGCTGGAGTTAGCATCGAATTTAGATATGCTAGTTATGTAGATGAGAGTGCTTGACAGGCTATTGTACACATCTTGAAACTGGTGCACACGGAGCCAATGCAATGGTTTTAGAAGCGGCACTGAGCGAGAAAAACGAGGAGAATACGTAACTACCCTAGCTAAACAATTTTGGACACGCTGAAGTTTTGCTATATCCTTGTTTGCGGTATTGTAAAGGAGGGAATTGCAGTAGTCAAGTATGCTGCTTACTAGAGCTATTGCGATGGTTTTAGCAACGGAAAGTGATATAAACCGGCGAATAAGGCGACGATCGCGGATATGGTAAAAACAGCAACGACATGTTTTCCATATATGTTGTTTGAAATTGAAGTTTTCATCAAACGTTACTCCGAGATTTAAAACTGAGGACGCTGGTATGATACTCTGACTGAGGATATGTGTCGGGGAAAAAGGCATCGAGTTTTGCACGCAGTATTGAGGTACCAATGACGAGAAATTAGGTATTATCTGCATTTATCTTTTATTTGCTGTTTTTCATCCAAAGGGAGACATCTTGGAGACAATCCCTGAGCTGGTTTAGGGAGTGACACGTATCTGGTGAGGTCAAAGAAACATAGATTTGTGTGTAATCTGCAAAAAGGTGATGATCCAAGTTGTGATTCTGGATAACAGAGTTTAGTGGTGTTTTATATAGAGTCTGAGAAGCAGTTACCTATTTTAATGGCTTGCCGTCTATCAGTAAGATATGAAGTAAACCAGCTCAGGGCTGTGCTAGATATCCCGTACAACGTCGATAAGCGTATAATGAGAATGTCGTAGTCAATTTCGAAAGCGGCGGATAGGTCAAGCAGGGTCAATGCAGTAACTATGCCATTATCAATGTTAAGATTTATGTCATTGTGTACTTTTAAAAGAGGAGTTTCTTTTGAGTGAAATTGTTTATACGCAGACTGTGACACGTTGGATAGACCATTTATGCAGATGTGAGGCCTGAGACGATTTGTTACAACCTTTTAAACAATTTTTTGGAATGAAGCTAAGGTTGGAAATAGGCTTATAGCTGTTTAGTTCTTCCTTAGGCAGAGTTGTCTTCTTAAGAACTTGGTTTACATGCGCACATTTAATATGTTCAGGAAATAAACCGGATCGCATTGATGCATTTATTATGTCTGTTATTGGTCTAATTAATATGTCCAAGCATGTTTTCAGTAGTATGGTCGGGAGTGGGTCAATACCACAGGATTTACTTGGTGACGACATGATTATTTGTCTCACTTCAGCAGTTGTGGCTAGTTCAAACAATGCGAGTTGAGAAATTAGTTGTGGAGAGTCAGCATTTACAGTGTCTGGAGTATGATCTGTGAAAGCTGAATGTATGAGGCTGATTTTGTTTTTAAAATGATTAGAAAAAGAGTCACACAGTGACTTGATTGATGCATGGGTTGGTAAAGAAGGAGCAGGCCGATTGTTTTGATTTATGCATTTCCATAGCTGTTTTGGTGTAGCAGATTTATTTGAGACCATATTTTCGTAATAATACGATTTTGCTTTTGACATTTGTCGGTTACTTAGATGACATTGCCTTGCGTAGCGTGACCTGTCTATGGATGAACGCCAAACACGTTCCAGATAGCGACGGCGCCGTTTAGATTGGATTATTTCCGGGGTCATCCAACGAGCTTGCGGCTTTTGTGACACATATTTAGATTTAATGGGTGTATGTTTGTCAAGCAGTGTCTTAAGTATTTGACGGTACTGTTTGTATAAGTTTGATACATGTTCTTTAGGATGACAAGGTCGGAAGTGATGACATCAGTCATAAATGATGCAATGTTGATACTGTGAATGGCTCTGTAAAGTTGTTTTTGGACACGGCTGGGGCTATAGGAACTTTAAGATCTGTAATTACTGTGTTATGGTTGGATAAGCCGTCTGCGACTGTGGATGTCTGAATGTTTTACAGGAGGAGCTAGTTATCAAGATGTCGAGCCAATGGCCATGTATGTGTGTTGGGAAATTGACATGTTGTTTTGTGTCAAATGATGGCAGAATATTATTAAACGTGATAGTTGTTGCAGATGGTGTATCCAGAATCCCAGATGAAGATTAAAATCGCCAACAATGTAAAATTCTGTGTGCAACATTTTTCTAATGATCCTGGAATTCTTCGAAGAAATTAGCTAGGTGACATGGAGGGCGATAAATACAAATAAAATACGCAGAGAAGCACGAATTTGATATGTTAACACACATAGACTCAAAGCTGGTATAGCCAAGGCTGGTGTGCAGGTTTACTTTGAACAGTTTTGAAATGAGGAATCCAACACCACCGCCTCGTCCAACTGGACGTGGTCGATGGTGGAAGGTATAACTAGGAGGGGAAATGTCGGCAATACATGCAGCTGTGTCATGAGGTCTGAGCCAGGTCTCAGTGACAGCAAGAATATATATTGTTTTAGAGATTATTAGATCGGCAAGAGAGGCGGTTTTCTCTTGAATGGAACGAATGTTAGTGGTGGCTAGGCGAATGTTGTACCTTGTCACAGGTTCAGGATTTAGACTGACATCTCCCGCTAGCAATAGGATCAATGCCGATTTAAATGTTGGCCTGGAACGGGGTATTGGCAGTAGTTTCCAGTTGAAACAAAGATTAAGGCATAGCAGACTGTGTAGATATGTCAAGGATTCTTGAAATGACATCCGACGACTGTGCCAGTGTGTTACACAAGGTAAAAATCATGGCTTTTAGAATCTGCAGAACGGCATATAAATAAAACACACAATATATAAGAACAGTGGTGACATTTGACAACATTTGTTCAAGTGATAAAATTAATGTATCATAAAATAATTAGTGACTGAGAATAACCAGATGTTCTAAAATAATGTAAATGTTTTAATGCTCGGCATGGGTCAACATTAAAACTGAATAAATAATATATAATAAATAAAAAGATGAGAGTATAAGGTCGCACTAATTCTAAAATTGCGATATCTTTAAATCAGAATACTTCTCAGATGTAAGACTGTAATAAATCTAGCCAATCGTTGTATACAAAATAAAGCGTTGAAAAATGTTACAAAGACGTAATCAAGTGGTATTTTAAATAAATAATTAAATAAATCTGTAGTTTCAAATGCTAAATATAGAATGAGTATTTAAAAGGCTAATACAAAACGGATTAAAAGGCTAAATACAGATCGTTTAATTTTTCGCGGTCAGCAAAATCTGTGCAAAGTAATAAGACGTTATAGTGCCCGTGCAAATGAAACATTTAGAGGTCTTCACCAGGACGATTCTGGGTATAAAGAACCGTCTTACGAAAAGGTCTGTTAGTCAACAGTTTATAAGGGCTACCCCTGTTTTTGAATTTTATTTATATGACCGTACTGGCGCGAAAAATGAAATCGGCCGGTATTATCGCCCCCTATATTGTAAATGATTCATTTCAGCGGATAGCAAAACATAATTTGAACGAGCAGTAAAATATAAACATGTACCACCTTACGCCACCTAGCGACCAACCCCAATTTTTTTTGAAGATACAAGTCTACAACTCAGGCGTACTTCCAGCAATGATAAACGGCGCGGAAACATGGGCACTCACCAGCTAAGCAAAACAAAAACCAAGCTAGCAGCTGCACAAATAAAGATGGAAAACAGTATGTTAAACATCACACACCGGGATGGAAAAAACAAACATCTGGGTAAGAGAAAAGACAAAGGTCACAGACGTGATTGAAAAAGTCAGAAGACGGAAATGAACTTGGGCAGGCCACGTCAGTAGAACCGAGATAACCGATGGACATTGCGTATCACCACCACCAGGAAGCCATGCGAAAGGAAAAAAACCCAGAGAAAGGCCGTCGAGACGGTTGAGAAACGAACTAGACGTGCAACAAAGTTGTGCCACTTTCAATATTCAATATTTGCTATATTATACCACAATGGCGATAACTGGTGACGTGTGCCTGTTTTGGCATTAGTCGTTGTAAGATAGTATGACAAGTTACGCAACCGTGCGTGTACAATATGACACACACACACACACGCACGCACGCACGCACGCACGCACGCACGCACGCACACACACACACACACACACACATGCTGAAACGATGCACCTTTAATACTAATGCGAAGTTTCCATCGGTTATAGGGGAGATTTGGCATCAGTACGATGGCATGATCATCAAGGATGCACACTCAGGTGTCACGGATTATATGAAGTCTTTGCTTCCCTGGTTCACACTACATGGCAAGCATGATGTATATGCAGAGGTTGCAGCAACTGCATTCCTGCCCAGATGGGAGGACATTTGCTTTAACGTGGACGAAGCAGCTGCCGGAGTTATCACAGTGGAGGAAGCCCTGATTCAGATCGCTCAAATTGATCACTGCATGAAGAACGGCATGAATGTAAGTAGAGAGAACATGTACTTCGAGGCAAGAACCCATTATTGTATGGTGGTTTGTGTAAGACCACCCCTTTAGCAATTTCACTGAAAATGTGTTGATGTGAAAATGGGGTATGTATTAAAAAGATTGATTTATCACAGAAATATGTGAATTCTGCAGTGCTAACAAATATTTTTCATATCTAGGGATGTAGATCTATCAAAAAATCACTATGAGCATTCGTCACAAAAATGTACCGTTGCCCAAATGTCTAGGTCTGCCTCATGGCCAGTAATAACACATGTGTAATGTTGTGAACAATTGCTTCATGACCATCGTTACGAATCCTCATTTTTAAATGAACCTTAACTTAAAGTTTAATAAATGCCTACCTCACTGATTAATCCCGGAAATTTTGCAAGATGCAGGTGATAAAATGCAGTGATACAAACAGACCAGGAGGAAAATGCTAATGCATACATGCACAAACGCACACACGGACGCACATGCACACATGCACCTTCCAAACTTCACACAGAAGACTAATCCACACAAACACACACACACACACACACACACACACACACACACACACACACACACACACACACACACACACACACACACACACACACACACACACACACACACACACACACACACACACACAAACACACACACACACAAACACACACACACACACACACACACACACACACACACACACACACACACACACACACACACACACACACACACACACACACACACACACATTACTGTAATTGTGACATGTTCTTGTTTTAGGTTCTTGTCCACCACATGACGTCGGCATTCATTCATCAGCTCTCCAAAATGGTATCTGCCACAGATGATGAATCACAAAGTAACGCCATCACAAGATTATCGACAGCCCTCTTTGTGGTATTTCTCATGATTCGGTACAAGTCAGTTCAGTCGTTATCCAAGAAAGATGCAATTGTTCTTCACGAAGCGTTGCTTCTAAGAACCCCACCGAAGATAAGAAGTACATCGATATTGATGTTGTTGCAAGGACGTTCTCTAAGCTCAAGTCGTATGTATACTAATTTAGTTATTTTTTTAAATTATACACAATATATATATATATATATATATATATATATATATATATATATATATATATATATATATATATATTATGTATTGAATATTTTGATATTCATGATTACAGTGTGCCAATTACACATTATGACTAAATAACCGAAGCATACATTGATACAGTTTTGTTAAAATGACCATTACATTTTGTGTTCTTCTTCAATGCTGATCAGTAGTGGTGTAATAAAACTAATAAATATTTGTCAAACATTTACGTGTGCTTAACGCACATTAAATGAGCTCTCTAAATAATGAAACAGTGTCAGTTTAACAAAATATAATAATTTACATTTAACATGTGTATGCTTTCTCACCATACGCATAATGTGATCGGACAAGCTTAATACTACAATACGAAGTACATGACACTGTAAACATATCACTGAAAGTGGGCGTTACACCCATGAGTGTGTCACAGTTATGTGTCACATAACTTGCGTTTCCTAAATGGACTGACATTATTCTGGCCGGGAAACACCTGCTACTAGATATAAACCTAGTAACTAACTGTAATATCCTCCAAAGTCACTGTTTTTGTTTTCGCTGAATTATATTTATTATTAGTTAAAACCACGGTGTCACATACGTCACGAGCGTGACGACATTTGTTTTTCCGCTGAAGAACGCCTAAGCAATCTTTAGGTCATCCACACATAAACTGTTAACATGTCGACAGGAGATGGGTACGGCAGTAGCCTCACATTTGTTTTTGACGTGTAACACTTTCAAACATTAGCAAGTTTGAATTTCAGTTACTTTTCTCACCTTTTATGACATGCAATAATGAAGAACCCATTTACATTACATTTCGTTATTGTGTATTGCATTGTATATAATTTGTGCACAGTATAAAATATTCTCGTTCTTGCAATTTAATGTAGGCATTGTTTGTATTAAAGATAGTTACAATTTACTATATTTATAATTATATTAAAAGTCCCATTGTTTCTTCGTATGTACTTTCGTCGTACTGAGAGTAGATTATATTAAATTTTATTATATTAATATATTATATTATTATTTTGATACCGTGACATCACGGATAACGTCACTATAAAGCTGGTGATCTACTGAACAAAGCTAGCATCTATGCATTACGTTGAATTACTAGATAAAATTTGATATTTTGACCTGACGCTTTTTTGGGTAAATAATTACCTTCATCTTTATGACAAAAGAGTTTAATTTAAATGTCATGCCCTCTTCGTCACTGGAATTACAAACCGTTTTCTTTACCCGTTACCTGCAAAGGTATGTTGTAAATTTAACATTGCTAATGCTCTTTGTTTTAGCGAATTGCTTGAAGCGCTGGACACTTTCATGGGTGTGTGCATCAACAAATATTATGGGGAACAATGTCTTCTTGCTGTCCCGCTGCACCATTTCCTCAGTGGCTGTTGTAAACCATTCCAATGCATAGACGACCAGCTAGGATCTGACCACAAAACTCCCTACTGGTGGGGTGTCGGTCACTTCAAGAGACACCCGAATGGAAATTGCCTGATCGATGACTTCAAGAAAACGTCGGAAATCAAAGATGTGTACGTTTGACAGATGTTCTCTTCTATAACAAACAATTACATAGAATAGTATATAAGGATTCATACGCACTGTGTCTAAATATTATGACATTCCAGATGTGTTTTATCAAATGTTTTTGTGTGTGAAATTTGTTAGGTGTTTCGTGAGGAAACTATTTATTTAGATAGGTGCGCATAGTCTCGGGTACTAATTTAATGGCATCGTTATGTGCATCATGTCATACGTTATCACGCTCCATCAAGTCACAACATTCATCGGAATTATCCGAGCTCACTATTAAGACTTGAGTACAGAACACTTATTTTATTTTATAAATATTGAACTATTTGAATTCAATCATGTTTCTGCTTCAGAAAACATTTGGGTTGTATGTATGTTAGAGTACATAAATTTTTTATATTGCATATCATAATTCTGCTTTAATACCGAACAATTATAATAAAGACGTCGCCTTCAAGAAACATATAGCGATTTGATTACAGTACACCTCATTTATTTTATAAACATTACACTATTTGAACTGAATCATATTTCTGCTTTAGGAAACATATTTAGGTTGTATGTATGTTAGAATACATTATATTGTTTTATTGCGTATCATAATATTCTGCTTTAGTACCGAACGAACAACCTTCCTATAGCATAACACTTATAATAAAGACATAACCTTCAAAAACGCCTCTCAAAAACAGATACAGGAAAAGCAAAAACATATATTGAGAAGTAACTATTTCCAATACGTTTAATATCGCTTTGTGTTAAATTCATGGGGTAATTAGCATTACGATAACTACCAGGTTGATTAGCAAACTCCTGTGTTTATGTCACAATCAATATTATGCGCGATATCTCCGTCAAGCTTTCTCTTTGCCAAGGGTGCTGATAACGGCTAGACATGTGAATTACACTATTACTACGACATGACATTTGGAGCAAACATTATTGCATATATTAAACACGTTAGCAACTTTCCCTTAGGTTTTTGTAATTAACGTATTCTTCTGAGGCCAGAATTTCAAAAACATATACAATCAAAAACACACACTCATGCAACCATTTTGTTCACCGCTTGATGAAGTTTGCTAAGCAACCTGGATACATCAGTTATAGTGATTAATAAGACATTATAATGATCGTGTTAGTATAATTAATAAACAATTGCATATACTACACAAACGTTTATAATTCTCAAAGAATCCCTCTAATTGCAGGGACGTTGGTTTCTTGCTGAATCGTCTCCATCCGCTGTTTCGAGTTGACCCGTTGCTGCAGCGAACACTGTTGGCAGCTATGGACGTTCGACACATCGACGCACTGGTTACATCTAAGAAAATTGCACCGGAAGTCTGGATGGCCAGTATGATCTACTTCTTAGATGTCAACAAATTGACACCGTCTGCTTTGATAGAGGTATGGCAAATATTGTACAATAGGGCTATAAAATGTTGCTTGAAGCAAGCGCAAATAATGCTACAGGATGTGGGAGAATGCAATATTTGAGACCACTTTTTAAATTCAAGACTAGATGAGATGTTAACAAACATATTTCAATACAAAGAAAATGTACGCTCCAAAGGTATAACAATTTTCATAATCATATAATACCAGGCTATTATATCACACGCACTATCATACGATGCATGCTTTGTGTACCGTTAGGTGCGGTAGACTGTAGCTGCAAACTCAACATACATGCCATTGCATTTCACTAATACACATGAACATAGCTACACATGCAGACACATATAAGCATGATTGTAACATGAACATAACCTGATGAATTGAAGCATAAAACATACATCCAGATTGTAAACAAATAGCATCACTGACGCATCCAGACATTTCATAGGGAGGCTGAAACGCTTGAACAACCACTGCCTAAACATAAGAACATACAATGCAATCTGTGCAAAACAGTTAATTAGCATTGGCCTGTCATATGATATATATTTACAAGACGTTGAACAAACAACCTACATAGACACCCGGCTACATAGACAATTATCACCCAACTCACAACATGGTCTGATTACGGAAGATTGGTTATAAAATATCATTATATTTAAAAAGTATTAAATCTTTTGTCAGAAATTCATCTGTAATTGCAGAAAGTGGCAATCTTCAAAGACGCGATAATCTCAGATATCAAGAATCTTGGAAATCAGTCACCAAATGGAAGGTAACATTATTCGTGTCTACTGTCAGTTGTTAATTGTAGCCGAAATATTCTGAATAGTCATTGTTATAATATCGTCAACTATAATGTATTATAGTCGTCGTGTCACGTCATAGGTATGGAATATATTTATTGATGCAAATGTTGTATGTGCACACACGTGCATGCATGCATTCATAAAAATATTAATGGCATGTATATTAATTAAACCAAACTACTTTATCTATACTAGTGTCATAAATGTAGCTACCATTTGTATCAGGTATTACTTTGGTTATTTTGCATACATATAACATACATGATAATCTATATAATGTATATTTTATTTTTGATAGAGAAATGCTGGCGATTCACGCACGTGTCGTAAGAGTGATTTCAATGAACT
The DNA here is from genome assembly GCA_025642075.2 of Ridgeia piscesae. NCBI lineage: Eukaryota > Metazoa > Annelida > Polychaeta > Sabellida > Siboglinidae > Ridgeia > Ridgeia piscesae. The sequence goes on along the minus strand of JAODUO010001424.1, from coordinate 70,447 downwards.
TTCTTAACGGCACGATGATGAAACTGACAAAGGACCCCTTGGGTAATGAAACATTGACATCTGTCATGAGCATGGTGGCATCCAGCATCGACACTGAATACACCATTGCCTTGAAGGAGGACTCTTCACCATCCGACAGCAAGAGCACATTGGAAGCATTAGATTATGCATTCAATCTTGCCACAGAATGGGTGATGAAATGGATCATCACAGCGGTGCCACCGATGGACAAACGATGCCCATTTGTTCATTCGGATCAGTTGCAGGTGTTTCAAATACTTACTATATAATTAACCTTTACAATATTTATAATTTATTACACTTCGGCGAGTAGTTAATCCATCTGTTATTATATGAATGTAGTATTTGTCAGGATGAAATACTTCCTCATCTTCCTCTATTTGTTGAACAATATAGTTCAAGCTTAGGTTTACCAACGCAAATGCAATTACTGTATATGTGCCATGCCATCTGCTAGATCACACATCCCCGCATGCATTTGCTGCTTTACTATTATACATTGTGTTTTTGTCATAAAGAAAAACAAGTATGTCACCAATACATCATCAAAATATACGACTGTATGTCCGGATACTCTACGCATTCATAATGCATTGTTGAAGACAATGCAACATACTTTTGGTGGATAGGTTAATTATCCTTCAGTGGGTGTTTTTTTGCCGACCTTGTTTTCAAAACGTTTGTATTCAATTGGTATGAGAAAGTATTGAAAAACGAAACGGTTCTAAGGTTTATTTCATTTATGTACATATTTGCATTCAGTATTGTAATATAATTATCGTATATTGTAATTAATACCCAGAAAGCCAGCAAGAAATATGCGTTAATTGTATTACATATTTACTTGTAAATATGTTTGCAGGTCTACAGCAGCTTCATCGACATCAAATTTTGCAACAGCCAATACACTGATCGCTGGCAACAGCATCTTCTCCAGATTGTAGACTCACTGATCAAGCTCGTAAGTGGAATTTGTATTACCAAAGGAGTGACTGTTTTTAGTTTAACCTTTGCATGCAGGGGCACCTCTGCTTGCCTACTGCGGCTCACCAAAATGACGTTATGGCTCGCATTGGCACTGGAATGAGATTAATTTTGGGTGGGCTTTGCAAGAACATCAGTACCGTACTACTGCTGAAGGATCCATGATTTCGTCGGAAGACGGGGGTGGTGTCAGAGTCCTTTTGAATATTTGTACTTGTGCTTCTGCTCAACTCCAATGTTGTATCATTACATCAGAAGGCGGGAGTCCTGTTTCATTGCAACGTTCAAAATTTTTGAAGCTAGCCAAAAACCTCCAATTACTCCCCAGTTGAGGTTCGCTAGAAATACGTTCATGTCTCCATACACCCCGAATTGCACCCCACCCCCTCTGTTTGAGACCAAACTCAGGCTGATACCAAATATCTGGGAAGCAATGCAACAAGCACTCGGGATTCACCTATGGCATATACGAAATGTGTACTATAGTTGTATACACACTGGTCAGTAAACTTAAAATATTACGTTTCCGCCCGCATCCAGTGAAACTGTAATGAATAATAAATTAGCATTCTCGCATTTTATTCATATAGTAAATAATGCATACAACAATGCTTGCCATGCCAAAATGGTAATGTATTCAGGAAACACAAAACATTGGTTATCCAGAAGGCTAACATTTTTGCAAAAAAACAAAATAACTTGCATTAACCGATTCTAGAAGACACGCCAATATTAAAAGAAATTTGTTAAAATTCCACAACTACACAACGCAAGTTAACAAAACTTACGTCTACAACAGAAAATATAAGAAAAAAATATTTTAATGAATTAGAGAAACTTGGGGAAATCTTTAAACTTTTTTGGCATGTTTTAGTTCGAGAAGGGCACAGCTCCTTATAAGACGCATGAATATATCTGTGTCCTTTCAACAGCACCAGTACACCATGTTGTGCAAGCGTATTATGTTGTAGCTGCATAAAGCTATCATTGATTGATTGATTGATCGATCGATCGATCCATATCCATCCATCAATCCATCCCTCCACCCATCCATCCATCCATCCATCCATCCATCCATCCATCCATCCATCCATCCATCCATTAATTTATCCATTTTATTGTTAATATTCATAGCTGGACAAATTTGCCATGGTGGAGCTATTCTGCAAGACAGATTTCACACATTCAAACAAGCTGATAGAGAAGTTGTTCTGTGACCGAGCGTTTGAAGCGTTGGATGAGGAGACCACTAAACAGTTCTTCATGACACTAGCCACCTCAACTCACGGAGAGAACACACGTCGGCTTCTTTCCCAGAAGTTCAAGACATTCTGGGAAACTGGAGTTATGTCAGACAATCCAGGAATGATCATCGAAAATTTATTCAGCTGGCCTCCATTTGCACGTTACTTGGATTTGAAGTGTGAGTAAATACATACATAAATGTGATATAGACATTACATGTGTGTGCCTTCAAGAATGGGTGCACGCGCATATATACATGTGTGTGTGTGTGTGTGTGTGTGTGTGTGTGTGTGTGTGTGTGTGTGTGTGTGTGTGTGTGTGTGTGTGTTTGTTTGCTACGTGATTTCCTCCTAGATGGTTTTATCATGAGCACCAAACGTGGGTTTCATAAAAGTACCATAGGACCAAAAGTAATGTATTTAAATTTGCCTATAATATACCCGAAATGTTACGGCATATGCTTCATACGGACATAAATCTATCGTTTATTGCCTTATGCAGTACTTTCTGCGATTGGTCCGATAACTGCTAATCAGTTTGTAATGTTTGCATAACTTGCATTATACATGTAGTAACCGGAAAAAAGCACTTACAGTTTACGTTGTAACATATGACATTTGCAAATACCTCGGGAACAATTCTTCTGCATATGTGTATATGTAGCATCATCAGGAATTTTTTTAAGAAGTCAATATTTGTGCTGCCACTTGTTTCGATAGGAAACAGGAAACATACTTGTAACCGAATATATTTTAAATAGCAGAATCTGCATGACTAACATTATTAGCATGGCAATACGGACTAATTGTGTGTGGTCAGAATGACCAAAATATGTAATTTAGTTTATTTCTCTTTTTGTAGACTTGCATTCCTCAAATCCGGTATTAGACGAGCAGTGTTGCCGCTCCATCGACAAAGCAACTGATAGTCTCGACGATGCAATCCAACACTTGATGACAGGGCAAATTAACATTGCCACTCTGAAGTTGATCATTGAACACACAGATGAGATGAGAGAGATTTGTACCGTTGTGGCGAGAAGTGGGAGACCATTTGCGATTCCTGCGACAACGACAGACGTGTCACCTACAGATGTGCTACAGACAGTGTTGACATGGCGAGAGTCAGAGATGCAGCAGATTGAAAACAGGAAGAAGGACATTCAGAACATGCTAGGAATGATGGATAACATCACGTCAGGTAAGTGATTTCCGATGTTACGCATGGTCGGGTGTAATATGCAAAACCTTAGATTAATTTCATTGAGACGTTTACAAATCATCAATGCAAACGAACAGGTTCATTAGTAGTAGAATGGGCTATTATAATTACCTTTTTTTACATGTTCAGAAGGGTTATTACGAAATTACAACGTGTCCAGAATTGCATAGCAATGGTTGTGATTAGATCGCCATGGTTTATTTGTTCTATGCCACTTATAAAGTATCTGCATTGGCTTCCTGTCCGATAGCGTATCATCTTTATGATCTAGACTATTATTTACCCCGCACTTTCATATAAGCAACCAATGTTTACAGTGGCATAGCCAGGGGGGCAGGGGGCAATGACCCCCCCAATCCTGGAAAAGTAGGACGATTGGAACGGAGGGCCAATAACTGTATGTCTGATTCATAAAGTACAGAAGGTATAAGGATGCCTGTGTAAGACTTTCCTTCCCAGTCCTACCCTTTGGCAAATAAATTTGTCATCATTCAAGTAGGATTAAGTTAGGAATTCTCCACTTCTGTCGCTGGCTGCGGCCCAAGAGGTGACAGGGCAACGACATTATCATCGCTCTCATTGTGGTTGTTGGCTAGTGGTTATTAAGGATTCAAAATAATACTTGCCCCCTCACTAGACTAGGGTCAAATTGTATCTTGTTATCGTTCGTTCCTTGGCCCCCTGTCGTCAGGCGTGGATTGACCATGATTTCCGTTTTCATTGCCTTTTTTCCTCCTCTTACCTTTCGGTCACTACATTCTCACTCAGCAGTCTCCAACTCGTGTATATTGTTCTTTTTTCCCTTTCTTCTCCCACTCTTTCTACATCTCTTTGAATGCAATCCCCGATCGCAATTTCGGTCTTCCTCGACTCCTTTTACCCTTAACTTTCTGGCCATGGGCTCTCTTAGCCAGTTTTTTGTCTCCAATTCTTTCCACATGACCGGCCCATTTCAACATACTCCTCACCAATTTCTTCTTAAAACTGTCCTTCACTTCAATCGTCATTCTCAATTCATCCATTCTTCTCTTGTCAGCTCTCTCTCTCTCTCTCCCTTAATTCCAATGATTCTTCTTATCAGGTTGTTTTCGCAAACCTGGACCATCTCCCATCACCGCTTTGACTTTCATCCATGCGTTTGCCCCTGTTGTAACTTCTCTTATGGACTATCTTAACTCCCACGATTCTTCTTAATAGGTTGTTTTCGCAAACCTGGACCTTCTGTTGTTTCTCTATTAGTGCCATCGTCGCTAGTGCATTAATGTGTACCGTGGTAGCAAATGAGCTGAGCACATTTCCATTATGTTTACGTGATATGCATCAATATCCCATCAAACCTTCTACTTTACTCCAAGCGTTTGCGCCGACTGTATTCCTCGTCATAAGCTAAGACAATTATCTAGTCAATTTGCACTGGATTCCTATAGTGAATTTATAAATTGTAATAATTCATTTTGTGAAGTAACTGGTTGAACGCAAACGCCTCATCATCTATGTTAAGGTAGGAGTGTTTACTATTTGTTTCATCAGAGTGACTATATGCTGGTATTTGCCATAGTCATGTCAGTAGCTTTGGGAGATGTAGCGTGAGGAATGTGGTGGCCGGCTATAGGTGAATATTAGTTAAGGAATAAGGGTTCGTGTCATCCCCGTGTCTCTTTAATAATTTGAATGGTTTTGCTGAACCGCCAGCTATATTGGTCAGTGAACTTGGTTGTCATTCTAAGATTGAGTTTGAATTATATATATATATATATATATATATATATATATATATATATATATATAATTCTAATGTAATCGTACTCGAGTACATTCTAAAGTAATCGTACTCGTACTCCAGTACATTTGTTTTCTGAATATTCGTACTCGTACTCATGCATGTTGAAAGTAATAGTACTCGTACTCGAGTACATTTGTATTGTAATCACTCCATCTCTGGAAGCTGGATATGTTATTACATATTGAATAACATAAATGTAAATAGAATCAGGAATTAGCAAGTTTAATTTAGATCATAACCAAGATATATATATATATATATATATATATATATATATATATATATATATATATATATATATATATATATATATATATATATATATATATATATATTGCAATATATATATATATATATATATATATTAATATATATATATATATATATATATATATATATATATATATATATATATATATATATATATACGCAAATGCGTACACGCACGCACGATTATTGTACCTTTATAATATCATCGCTCATTTGCTGCTTGCTGCTAGAATGGTACGGAGTAAATATTATGGTTGTGACAACATAATTATATTGGTTTATGATATGCCAGCGTTACCAAAAATTTATATTTATTAAACATTATTTGCAGAGGAGGCAAGCCAACTGCGTCACAGTTTGTCCAGCATCAATGATAACACATCACTTCATCAACTGTGCAAACCTCGACAATACACGCCAGAGACAGCAACTCAGAAAGACGCCGTCTCAACCGAAGTTACCTTCCTACGACTCGACGAATCTGTGGAAGAAATGCTGGAATCAATGGCTACCTTAAAACTCAATAAGAGTCAAATCTTTGAATCGCTGTGGATTCAAGAGGTTAACACGGTGCACCGCAAGAGAGAACAAGAGACAGGTGCTGCACAACTGACGCTGGATGAAGTAGCTACGCTTGTATGGCAACCAGCAACGCATCGATATAACGTCCTCTGTCAGTGCATTCAAGATGGCTCGATCACGCTGAAAGAAGTTGACGACTGTCTGAATGCATATGTTGATAACTATTCCGATCTCAAAGGTGAACTTCAACTCATGTCCGCTTCACCTGACGACGTCGCCTGGGTTGAGGGATGTATACACCAGGCAAAGCTGTACCACCAGCTTCGACGAAGCTGTGTTGGCGCCACACTGATCATGGAAGCAAAGGAAGCATTTAATCTCACAGGCGATTTCAGTGCACTTGAGACAATCGTAGATGCGGTAAGGAAACGTAAAGTGTTTAAAAGTTATATTAAACCCAGCTATAACTAGTAATTTGTTCCGATTGTCAAATCAATACTTTATAATGCCCCACATACAGAGATAGCTTCTACTTATGAAAACCACCGTTAATACACTGTCTATGCACTGGTATGTTTATGAAGTGGCTAAAGAATGCGTTTGATATCTTGACTCAGGTCGAAGACAAAACGTGTCCATTGTCCTCGATGACTGATGAGGTTGTCAATGCGAAGACGCTCGTGAAAGATGTAACAGAAGACAAGGTGACCTGCATCAGACGACTTACTGAGTGCAAACCACTGATCACGTGGCTTCAAGATAACATAGATGGTAAATGTGCAAGTAATATTTACATAATTATGGCTGAATTGTATAATAATGACACCTTATTCAAAGGTCAGTTCTTGCTCTGTGTATTATAGTTTTACTAAGTAAGTTTAGGAAGAACATTTGAATTTTATTCTACAATTGGATTCACCAAACTGTATGTAATGACGACGACAAAAGTCGATAACATGAAACCACCAAATAATACCAGAAACACATTAGCTGCGTCATGCCATATACCTTGCTAAAGTGAATTGCTTGTCACTGTTAATGACAAATATACTTCATAATGCAGAATGTAAATGACACGGTATAAATAATTAAATACCAACGCATTGTGTTTTTTTTTTTTTTTACAGAGTAAGCCCTGCCTTAATTATGCGCATATATACATATGTATATATATTTCCTATAATAAAAACATTACTGTTGCGTATGATGTTGAACTACGCGGGTATCAACTTTAATATGTTGGGTGCATAAATGTCTATTGTAGATATCAAGGAACTGAACGTACTTGTGGAGTTAGCTATGAATTCAGCTGCTGGTCAAGGTGATCTTGAGGTTGAACGGGTGTCATGCCTACACTCTGCAGTCACAGGTTATGCGCCTTTCATCTACGACCTCAAGAAAGAAACCAACTTTGAAGAGTTCATGACACTTTGTGAACATGTTTGGCATGCCTTTAGGAATGACAAAAACCTTCCTACTAAACTGGTAAGGTTAACATTAACAACAGAAGCATGTAAGGCAACACACACGCACGCACGCACGCACGCACGCACGCACGCAAGCACGCACACACACACAAACACCCGTTACATGTGTATAGCTGATAATAATACTCACACCTTGTTCATTTGTCAAATTATGTTCTTTACTATTATTATTATCATCATCGTCATCATCAGCAACATCAACATTAGGTGTTAGTGTGTGCCTACTCCCGTGTTCTAGTATTTTCACTGATTCGCATGGAAAAAGATATAATAAGTCTGTTTTTTTTCTCATTCCACAAAATGTAGAACAACGTACACCTGTTAAGAATAACATTAATATACGAAAGGATCATTACTATTTTAATGACAACTACATACAATTTATAAATGTAAATCCGTGTGACTAAAACGTTGTAAAACAATAGTTTGAAAGGCAATCTCTACGAATTTCATTTTATACATCCTCATATCAAAATATCTCACCCTACTTCTCTCCACTGTTCATAGTCATGTGTCATCACAAAATATGTTCATTAGTAAAGTGTTATATGATTATCACTATATTAAAAAAATACATATATATATATATATATATATATATATATATATATATATATATATATACCTAGTGGGAAGAGGCGAAGAAGAAGAAGATATATATATATATATATATATATATATATTTCTTCTTCTTCGCCTTTTCCCACTAGGTGGGTCAGCGGCCCGAATTCTTGATTTCCAGAATGTTCTGTTCTGGGCATCCACCAGGGTGATCCGCAGTCCCTGCATATCCCTTCGGACGCCATCCATCGAACACCCTCTTGGTCTCCTCCTTGGTCTTTTTCCTGGCAATATCATGTCAACAACTGCTCTCACTTCGTTGTTTTCTTCCATTTTCTGCATGTGTCGATACCTTTCTCTTGTATGCTATTAACTCCTAGCTCCTTTCTGATGTCCACACTCTTTATTTTGTCTCTCAGTGTCACACCTTTAATTTTTCTCAACATCCCCATCTCTGTTTTCTCGAGAATCTGTTCCTCCTTCTTTCTAACTGTCCAACATTCTGCTCCATATGGGGATATGTAAGTTTCCCACGACTAGTCTTCGTAAGTGGTGATTTCCTGTGAGGATATCGTTTCAACCTTACAAATTACGTACTGCCAAAATAAAAATTGAAATGCAGCTAAATAAATAATAAGTTAGCACGGGCACGGTCTGTTTTATTCTATTCTCATTTTGACATGACCCATGAATCTCCTACCTGTAGTTCGACACATATCGCCACCTAGACTGGCTGAAGAACGTCAAAGACTCGCACGGTTCTGTCGAATTAAATGCAATCAGTCAGGCGACCGCCATCAATGAGAGAGGTGTCTACTGCGTAGGCAAACAGGAAGGCCATGAACCGGAGGTTGGTAACATGCAACACATTCAGGCCAGGAAAGTATGTGTACAATTAAGATATGCAAATATGTGTATAGTACATTACAAATTCTAAACTGTCAATTTGCTAAATTATTTTATTTTAATGTCAAGCTAACATCGTTAAATTATTTACTGATTGTTAGTCACTTTAAGAAAACACAATTTCCACATATTTCAGAAGGATGAGTTTCACATCTAGATAAAACACCCTTGTTTTTCGATTCTTTGATAATGGTTTTAGCAAAGTGCAAATGTACTACTATGTGTAAAGTTGACACAACTTAATCCCTGAACAATGGAACCGCCAACATATGAATTTTTTTAGTAGCATGAAATCATGTTAGACATATCACTCGTAGGATGTTGAAAGATGTGTGGTTGGGTGCCATCCTCAGTTTTGAATTTGGTATTTTGGGTTTTTGCATTAGTTTGGACCATAATCACTATATCTATAGAAATAAATTACTTGTATTATCACATACTATAATTGACATGTACACATTCACATAACAATATAAAAGTCTTGTATAATGAAACCTAAATGTACGTTTTTCTCTAAACATGGTTTATAATTTGAAATTATGTTGAACACTCGGAAGCTTCACTCTGATGTTTCCATATGCATTATATATGCATCTGAATATGTCTACTATATGGCCTACTATACAGAGCACTCTCATATTGACATGCACATAAGTTTATTGGCCAGCTGGATTGCAGCAGTTCATCTTATCATATCCTCAAGTGTACGTACAGTTGAGGGTCTTTTTGAAGCAAGTGTTTTGGGACGTCCTCCAGTTTGACTTGCATCCACAGGTCTGGACAGACAACTGGTACAGGAGGTCATCTTGTCCAGACAGCTTTCAAGCAATCTGACCCTGACGTCTCTACAGAGATGTCGGTGGGAAATGAGATGATTGTAATGGTCTTGGTTTGCCTGCAACCAGATCTTTGTCTGATAGTTGGCACTTGGCGTGTGACGTTCCAGGGCATCTCTGGTTGGGGTTGGCATCTGCAGCCTTACCGAAGAACTGGAGCCTGGCATTGTCGATGGTTGGCTGCCCAGGTATGCCACACATGTGACGCACATTGTTCAATTGGTGCGAATTAGTTGTCACGACCATTCCCCTTGTTGGTTCTGGAACGTGTGTTGTCGCAAGATCGCTTCCCATGGTCACTAAAAGTTGAAGTTGTATCATAACCTGTCAGATTGTGGAACCAAAGCAGGTTGTTCCCCACAGCTTGTGCAAGTCACTCAGACAGTGCATGTATCGGATAGCACTTCTGCTTCTTTGGGTTTCCAGAGAGTATCCATACTTCTGCTGTTCGTCTTGCCATAAAATGCACCAGAAGGAACATGTCATCAGTGTCTGCAAACGATCAACTATCTTTTGTATCACTGGTTAATATATATATATATATATATATATATATATATATATATATATATATATATATATATATATATATGAAAACAATATTTTCACCGAAGTTCAGGTAGTGGGTAGTGATTTTCATAATGACCTTGTCAGAATTGTGGGTGGCATTGATCCACACTTTTTTCTTACCCTACGAACCATCAACGTGGCACAAATTCGCTAACACATGAAGTTATGTATTTTGACATGTGTACTGTATGTGTCTTGTGTAGAAATAATGATATGCAAAACAAATTATATATACGAAAACCAGATTTCGAGACAGTCACATTTTTGTGTCGCATTATCCTATAAATTAGTATGTGTAAATGTAACGTTTAACATTTTATAGCATAGTCAATGCTTCTTTAAATTGTAAACGTTTTACCTAAAGATATATACTCTAGTGCATTTCAATTCAACTGGAAAATAAAACCCGACATTTTGACCCCAGTTGACATTGTGACCTTAGAAATGCCTTTAAATTCAAAATCGAGCCTGACATATATCCTAGCCATTTCCCTTATTCTATGGATATTCCCTTGTTCTATTAAAAAATAATGCTGATAGAACAACATTTCTATAGGACCTTTTAATGTTTGACTGTTCTACTATCAAGAAATATAATTGTGCATATTTGGCGAGTGATGAGCAAACGTGTGCCCGTATTGTTTTAACAGTAATCATAATCGATTATATCAGTGATGTAATTAATCACCATGTTTCAGGATAATTGACAATCTTAGCGTTTTGGCAAACCTTTTAAAGATTGTATGTTTAATTGGCGAATTTATGTTTATCTTTTAGTTCAGATTTTTTATCATGTATAATATATATGTATGCTGTATGTACAGCTATTTAATAGAAACGTTGGATTGTATGGCTGCATTACACTGTGATTTCGCCGTAGAATGTTAAAAGTTAAACTGTACTTGATGTTTATATCCACATCTAAGCAGATAGTTAGGGGCATTTATGCTAAGGACAATAGTTTTAGTCAAACATTAGCAGCAACGTTTAATTAGGAAACATTATTGATATTTTTGTAAAGTCAGTGAATGCTACTGAATTGCTAAACTGTAAATTGGGATCTAGAAATTCTAACATTCTGAATAACATACATTCATAAATACATAGAGAGCATTGTTATTAAACTATATAGATACTTACGTTCGTATTTTTGTTAGATCAGCCAACAACGAATGTCTGTAGTGTGCTTTCAATTTTTGCTGTGTTGTGTTATTTATTACTCTTTACTGCGCAGACCGTCCAAAACCGCCCAGTAAACTCACACTTCGTGGGCCTTTCGTTTACCGCGATCAGATCCTTCTTTTACATTAACCAGCCAGCTGAAACCGCTGATCTAAGCTCTATGTATGTCACGGAAACATGTGCTGTCGTCATCTTGTGAAAAATTGTTTTCGTTTGCGAATTAAGTGAGTTTATTTGGAAGGATGTTGAAGTGCTCGTCTCCGACATCGTGCGGCATTTGGCGGATATTACTGAGATCATTTCTCGACGAGTTCGAGTCGGATATCGATGTTTTCAACGTGAATAATGTCGACAGCGATCACGGAGACCCTGTTATCGTCCATCTACATTGTCTGTGCGACTTTTCGTTGTTGAGATTCGAAAAAGATGACCCGTCGGCGGCAGGTTCATTTCGCCGATATGCAGCCATTTTGTTGATCGCATCACCGTCCGAACTTCGTGTGGTTTATTTATTTTAGGGTATTTTATTAATATGCAGTATGATCGCATTGCTTCCAATAAGGGAACATCTATCTGCTGTGAAAGGAGTTAGCTATCTTTCGTTATTCGAGTGTTGATTTTACATACAAAAAGAACATTCATGTCGGCAATATGATCGGTAAACGATAGCCATTTTGTAAATTATGGTAGATTTTTGTCTTCAGTCGCGTTGGCATTGTTTACAAAAGCAATTATAATTTGAAAACTAACCGTAAAAATTGGATAAATTTCATCTAGGATAAAACTAACATACATGGCTACATTAGTTCCACAGGATCACTGTTGTGTGTTGTAAGATTGTTTTATATGTAGCATGATGAAGTTGCTTATTTATTTTGTCATCATAATTGTTGAAGTTTGCTTCAAGATCTGAAATGTAATTGATTGCAACACATACATTTTAATAACACATTTTATTCACACAATCATTCCATGTACAGTGCAATTAATTTCATATAGTTTCATGCATAGGTTGTCGAGTTATTAGAATTTTAATGCAATCAACATGCAGCGTAATTCACAGATGGCTGCCATTTTAAAATTGTCTGCCCACAGCAGGGTGTAAAATAAGAAGGCTGTCTACCCAGTAAATAGTAAAACAGTAAAATATGGTTTGTTTTTATACAATATAATCAATATGAATTTACATGTAAAATGTAATTGCATAGCGTTCGATGGTGGCTAACTGATCTTGAAGCTAATTATATTAATTGTTTAGAGTATGGACAACGTGGTGCGTCTGGTTCTGAAGCCAGAAACAGAGGAAGGAGAAGAAACACACTACGGATTCCAGGATCTGCAGAATCTGCAGAGCAAACTGATGCTTGTGGCTGGAAAAGCAGAGAAGGGAAAGGACAATGTGGATACATTCACTGAGGTAACATAACACGAGAAGAGACGTAGCCAATTGTTTATTTGTAGGACTTTACTACTGTTTTGAGTTTTAATACATTCATCATCTGTAAATGGTACATGGTCAATTAAATTGTTTATCTAATTATATGTATGTATATATATATATATATATATATATATATATATATATATATATATATATATTTTGTAAGTATGTATATCGTAGAATTAAATTAAATATTATGTTAATGCAATCATTAAGTAATTGAACTAATTTGTAAATGTATCATCTTCTGTGAAATATGTTTTCTCCCATCTAATTCCACTAACATTGGTGCGTTTGTTGAAACTATTTATTCCACTATCTTTATAAGCGAAACGTCAATATTTGACCACCTAATAACCTTTTACTTTACCTGTTTTATTCACGCACACGCGCATACACACACACGCACGCACGCACACACACACACACACACACACACACACACACACACACACACACACACACACACACACACACACACATTATATATGCAGTTTCAATGGACCAGTTAAGCTAATAGTCCTGCCTTAAGCAGCTTTTAAGCAGACTAAGGCTTGTCTGTTTAAACGTTAACTGTTACTGTGTGTAGTATAACTCTTAAATACAACGATATGGGTAATTATTTGTACTAAAATAAATAGTTTTTTATGATTTTGAAAGCACTGTTTTCGGAGGTCGTATGTATTTTATAATGGCTGGGTCTGCCTAAGCTGGGTCTGTCTAAGAGTATATTCTTTGAAATTGTAAATAAAATAAAGAATTATATAATTATTAGTTATTTCTTAAAGTATGCAAAACAAAGGCATAGTACAAAAATGAAATCGCCAAAATTTAAAATGTTTTCAATTCCTAACCACAAACATTTTTATGTTGTGCTATGTAGGTCCTTGATGCTGTGATTCGACTGGCAAGTGTCTACATCAAGATTTGTGCGAGTGGTTGTATCCTGTTTGGCAACTGGGTGTCGTCATTCTTCTGTGAACCGGGCCGTACGTTCAATGCATCTGTAGACTTTGGGCTAAGCAAGAAGATGTTGCAAGGACAATCACAAGAATGTCCCACGGTGGCCAAGCAGATCCAAGCAGTAAGCGAATTTCTCGAAGAATGCTACGCTGACTGGCTGAAACTTATCGAAGAGCAGCGATCGCAGTTCTACTACTTGAATCATTACAGCACACAGCAGCTTGTGATTTTATGCAAAGAGATCGTGCCACTCTGCCGCACCGATGAAGCACACATTGATCAATGCAACATAGATCCGAAGGTATATCCCATGCTGTGTGCTGTGAAGCCCAACTGCACAATGGTGGATCTTGGAAGTGCTGTGAAGCAAGCATTCCAAGATCTCGCTGAGCGGGAGAAACATGCCAAAGGTGACGGAACCACTGCGGAAGACGCCCCGAATACCGTCAACACGGAAGTAGCAGACTCGACGGAAACCTTAATGCAAGACAGGCAAAACTTTCTCCGGGCAATGCTTGAGGCAGAATTCTCTGAGGAGTTGGCCAACAGAGCACTTCGTGTGATAACCGCCACAGAAATTGACGCAGGTATGGCATGGACAAAAACGTATAGTAAGACGCAGCAACTCGATGTATTGCGGCCTTTGAATGTTTATAATAGAATATTAGTACACTATACAGGCGAATCTATATAGTGTGTCATATTGATAGTAATATGCATTATGGGAACGTATCACACGCAATCTTCTTTATGTAGATGTACTACATAAAGTAGTCATGTCATGTGATGACGTTTTATGTAATATGTGCTCTACGAAATTGAAATAAAATAATATTGATATACGTAGAAATCACAAGTGATTCGTTGAATTGATAATTATAGTATCTTCTCCTTCAAGGTATCACTTGGTGCATGGAGCATATGGAAGATAACTTCAGCGACGATGACGACGAAGAAATCGCTGAAGAAACCACACGCACCCTTTTTGATGTGCTCAACGTGACAGAATCGTTTGAGTCAGTTACGTTGGACCAACTGAACAAACTCGGAGCGGATAACAGGTAATTAAAATGTGACATTGTTACGCAAATCACGTGACTGCAGAGCGCCATAATCCATGACAGTGAATTCAACAAACGTGATATTTTAATGTATTGTACGACATTTGCAGCAACTCTTCACAATATCAACACTGTTGAGTTAGGAACAGCCCGTGGTATTTATACCATAAATGCTTTGCGATTTGCTGCACATCGACGATTCGATATTTATTGCGCACGCGCAGTAATGTCACCCAGTTTATATCGCCCGGAAAATGTAAGCGCGACAGCGACATGCTTAGTATGTTGAATGACATTGTTCAGTTTAAAATGAGCTAAATGACAGATTCGGCAACCGTGCATTTGATGCCTTTGTGAAACGTTGACTGTAAGCCTATGTGGATAAACCTATGTCGTATGATCCGAAAATCTAACTTCATGTCAATGATAGTTGCAGTAATCTTATGGTGTTTACTATTATAGTTAGTTCAGCGATATTTAAATAACAAAACTCTCACTGATGGCAAGTTTTGTGCGTGAATGCACCGCTGAAACCAGTTTCAATACCTACTTCCTGTACAAGTACCGCAGGGCACAAACACGTTGAGTGCTCGGACGTTTAACAGCAATACGCATGGGTCTGATGCTCGGCTTGCTGCTAAGGGTCCGGAAGCATCAGCAACAAGCTACAATATGCGCACGCGCGCTCGGTGCTCGGACCTTTAGCGTTGATGCACGGAGATCCGATGTCTGTCACGTAAAACAGCCCATAAACTACGATGTCGATTCGAGGAGGACAATGATGGAGGAAATAAGTAATTTCGTTAAGGTTTCGATATGAGAGGATATTAGAACAAAAATTTATTATTTCTATATTATGTTTACATTATGAGCATGCAGAAAGTTTGTGCGGCACTAACTATGACGATGCGCTCATACAACGGCATCATTAGTTAATGTAAATAGTGTAATCCAAATAATGTATGCATCGTTGTCATATTAAAAAAACTTTTACGAAGTCAACATTTTGCATTTTCACAAATTCTTCAATAATGTTTTGCATTTTTTCTGTTAGTTTAAACAGGACAAGACTAAGTGTTGGTCGGCCTTCTTGGATTTTTACGGTTCCTACGGCAACCAATCTAATATTTTCATAATATTCATTAATTATTAGTATTTCATAATATGTAGGGTGTTCCTAATAAAAAGTGCTTCCTTGTACACTAAGATTTAAGTTGAAGTTTTTCAATAAATGTTGTTGAATCCTTACAAATGTTAAGTGGTTGTCCAAAAACTCCACACACAAAAAACAATTTATATAGTTATATCATGAACATAGCACCCTATAAACGTAAAATCTACGTAAAAAAGCGTAAAAGTTGTTTAGGTATTAATGAGCACAAACAATTAAGCATACCCATAAATTACATGTTTTCTATTTTATGCAATACTACCTCGTAATATGCAATGCACTTTATGATATACTAATGCCATTTACAGTTTAACGTGTTGCACAATTACTTTGGGAAACTATTATTTACGTTGGTGTGTATATTGCTCTGTCCGGATTTTGGTTTATTTCACATGCAGCTTTAATGTGCCTCTATACAGTTCACTGAAATCTAAACTGACGGAGCTTTGGAAAAACCACCTGGAGTCAGTAACAACAAGTGTCACTGACCATCTCAGTCTCGAGCATCTGGGCTATATCTTGGACGCACTGGCAGGTACTGCAAAGATAATTGGAATAGTTAATTCTTAGTAGAGACTATACTTTAAACTCATGTTAACAACGGCACTTTGCGTATGTGTTTTATAGAAAACACATTTGTCAACTTTGTTGATTATAGGAAGGACATGTTTTATTATTATATAATCAAATATATGAATTATTATTATAGATTACTTTTTATTGTATTGATTTGTTCCTGAACTGTATTCAGTCTAGCAATATTTGTGAACAACATCAGTATGGAAATTATTACAATAAAGCCATATTTAATTACAATTTTCAAACATTGTGTAAACAAATATTGTTATGATTTCATTAATGTATTCTCCACTGTTGTAGATCGGAATGACATAAACCGACCATTTCCACGTTATCTTGTGGCAGGTGTTCCCAACCTGGTTGTTTGTGCTCAAGGTAAGACTTATTGCACTTTAATTTGAATATTCATTTGCGTTGTATTGTGTTGATCTGTGTGTGATGTGCCTCATTCTAGGGTGTAGTGGGTAGTGTGTAGACCTACTTCATACTCTCGCTTTCAGCTACAGCTGCCAGAGAACCCTTGGTGTGAAAAGGGAGTCAAGTGCGCAAGTCTGCCATGCTGTTATATAGCCTGTCCATAAACAAGACTCTGTCACAACCTCCTTGTGGTAAACTACGGATATTGTGCACCCAGCGGCCACAAACGAATGTGCTTGGGATCTCGGAGCAGGTTGAAGCTCCAGAGATGAGTGTGCAGGGTCTACTTGGAGTGGATACGTTCCGACACTCACTATTCCAACCCCCAGCTATGGGCACATGGTACTGGTCAGGTCAAGATAATAAGCCATGGTAGGTAATTGATCTAAAGGAAGGAAATCGTCAATAAAACAGGGCAGGTGTGGCTTGTAAGTCTTGGTAGACGGAAGGAAAGATTCAAGAACAAATCGGATTGTAAGTCAGGCAGGGCAGCGCTGCAGTGACTACGATATCCCAGTTTATTATGAATGGTATGGATATCTTGAGTCAATTAACCACATCCGGGGTAACCGGCGCCCCACCTTTTCTGGCATTGGTGATAAATCGGGGAAATACGGGTGGATTGTCCCTCTGGCAACTAGACAAACGTGAAGTCCAGATGGGAAGTCTCAATGTGGGGATGATGAGTGGAAGAGCATTAGAGGTGGTCAACACGGTGGCCAGGAGGAAGCTGTGTACAGAGATGTGAAAACGAGAGGAAATGGAAGGGTGACCGTGTAAGGATATTGGCAGGAAGGTATAAGATGCTATATGCAGAAGGAGATGGAAGAAGTAATTGGGTTAGCACCATAGTAACTGAGTATAATGAATGTAAAGGATATCCAGCGTAAACATTAACAATAATTATGTTGAGAGTGGTGGTGTCGGGAGCATCAACGAACTTCGGGAGCATCATTAAATATTTCAACTAGCGTTAAGTTATGCCTACTAAATACTTGGCGCAGCCTAAGTGCAACTATGGAGCAGACTCATGAAACGTAACTGGCGTAACGTTACGACGTTTTAGGCTTTCGACGAGTTATCACCCGCTACGACGTCGTAAGGACGCTCCATGAAACCGGCCCCAGGGTCTTATGTCGACCGGGAATGTCAGAAGAGTTCGAAATAAATGTTGGCCTGAGAGAGAGGAGCACTCTGAGCCCATTGTTATTTATCACTGTGGTGGAACCGATAAGCAGAAAGGTTGGTACGAAAAACGTACTCCGGAAACTATTATACGCAGACGACCTGGCAGTGGTAGCGGATGGGGAAGCAAATCACCAAAAACATCTGAGTGGAGAGATATGTTCAGCAGACTCGGACTGACAGTAAGTTTGGAGAAGACGGAAGTAATGTGGGTGGGACATAGAAGGAAAGCACTGGAAATACACCTGGATGGGAAGAAACGTAAGCAAAGAGACAGTTATGTTTATATGGGTGGAGCGATATGTGGGGATGGCCAGTCGGACACCAAAAGTCGCAAAAGGATAACAGCATGGGCAAACGGTTGGAGGAAAGTCGAAAGGAGTGATGGAAGATAAACGGATATCTATTGCTTACCACACGCGTTACCCCTAGCATACATGTATGGCTTAGAGACGATGGCACTAACAGAGAAACGACAGGAATCGATAAGAAGAATCGTGGGAGTGAAGAGACCCGATAAGAGAACGATGGACGAACTGAGAATGGAGTTTGGACTGAAGGAAATGGACCGGTCTTATTGTAAGAAAGGGACTTGAAAAACTGGCAAAGAGATCAGATGCGCAGAATGTTGAGGGAAAAATTCGGCAAGGAAGATCGAAAATACGATGTGAGGACTGCGTTAAGAGAGATCTGGAAAGAGTGTGAGGAGAATGGAGAACAACAGCAAAATATAGAAGGAGTTGGAGACTGTTTATAGAGAACATAGTGAGAGAAAAGTGAGAAAACAAAAGACGAAGAAAGGGACGATGGTAACCTTGGCTAGCCTCAGCATTGACGACACAGATGCTAAGAGGAGAATAACATGCTTCTCAGCCCTGTGCTAGGGGATTCTGAACGATACATAGTAATACACAAATATATAGGATATCAATGTTGTTGATTGTATCGAAATAATTTTGCCTGTATTCAATTGAATTGTTTTACATAAGAAGAGAGCATATTTGTTAAATTGACGATCACACTTATGTTCATACAGCTGATGTGTTGCGAGCGGTTCTGTCTCTCTATGAGGAAGGGAAGAAGTTGCCTCTGCCAGAAACTGATGAGGTGTTGCTGTGCACAGAAAACACCACAGTAGAGGAGGTGAGTGTTGGTTGTGGTGCTGTAATGACACATTGTAATTAATTAATTGTGTAAGATGTATTCCAAACATGTTTGTGAAACATTCAATTCAAAACAGTAACAGCAATCGTTGAGGCGTTTTTGATAAAACAGTCAGGTGGCATTTGGACAGGACGCCAAAGCCTTAATGGTGGTCCAGAATGTATCACCTGTGAGTATCCTGTCATTGCTGTATTAATTTAATAAATAAAAGTGGAAATGATTGTGCAGGCAGCAGCTAGAGCTCTACAAGGTCAAGCCGCACCCTCTGTGAAAATGGCTTCTTCATATAAATTAGTTTTATTTTATGAATATATCTTGCCAGATAACTAAAAAACAGTTATCAAAGTAATAACAGGGGTAGAACTGCAGCATTTATTTTACTAGACAACGGGACTAGTAAAAGCAAAAGCTTACTAGTCCGTCAAATGGGTTACTAATCCGCCAAAAGATAAAAACAACCAAAATTTTAGTTGTTACAATTTTATTTAACACTTAAAAACTGTTTTTGCAAACCTAGTTAAAAAGCAAAGCAGTGTTCATAAAGGTAACAAAGTAGGAATAAAGAAATAACAAAAGTAAGTAATGAAGAACTGAAGATATGAATTGTATAAACAAAATTGTGCAATTGAAAAACGATGCCAATTGTGCTCATTGACCGGTAGTACCACCCTACCAGATACAAGGAGGCCAACTATTATGAATTTCTGTATTAATAGAAATAAAAAATAACACACTATAGAAAATTATGTAGCTAGAACAGTTAATCTTACAAGTAATGCCTAGACAAGTTCACAGCTGGTGGCTATGATTAAGAAAATGTCATAATTTATCAGTAAATGAAGCTGTCATTACTGTAGCCAGTTGTTCACTGGCAGCAATTTATCAAGGTTTTAATGACTTGGGATTCTGTTACATCCTGGCCTGTGAATGGGTTAAGGGTAGGGTCATCGTGACTACAAAGGCTTGATTGACTACTATAGGGTGGGGTGGATGACATATTGACCTTTACTAGACAACCGGACTAGTTATTAGGCAGGTTTACTAGTCCACCCATATCTTTATTAGTGTACGGACTAGAGGACTAGTGGGCTGTTCTACCCCTGAATAACAATAATAATGGGACTACTTATTTTATTCAGTTGACACTGCCAATTACGTTGCTGTCAATACCATTATTAGTACCGTTAAACAAAATCACCATAAATATGCAGCATTATTTTAAAGCAAATACTGTTGCTTTATTTTACCGTTAGGTTGACCTGCTGTACAGACGTGCTGCTGGAGACACGCGTGGAAAGATCTACTGCCTTGCAAATGCTGACATGTTAGATTATGACGTCAGTGAAAAAGCTGAATCGTACCTGGAGAAACACATCAAAGGAAGTGAAGGTTTGTGCGATTATGTACGTTCGTGTGTGTGTAATTTACTTGTTTTATATGTGTGCTTGTTTTGTTCTGTTGCTATTTATTTAATTTTGACGCGTTACTCTGTAGTTGTCTGTGTAACAGATGATGTATAGGTTGCATTGTAACAATCCACATGTGACATAGTTATGTAATGGAAACGTTTGTTTTTCAGACTGCCGCCTTGTAGTCATTTGCAGCAAGGAACGAGAGGACAGATCACGGTTATTAACGGCTCTTGACAAGCATCGTGTCACCACACCTATGATCTCCTCAGTCACATGTACCCAAACATATCTGAAGGAGCATTTCCATATGGATTGTCACCAGCAATGCACACCCCACAACGCAGCAGAAGTCGATCCTGAGCAGTATGTCCGTCCCACCTGTTTTTCTTAATTGCAGTGGCAATATTAATAATAACATAATGACATACCTATAGTAATCATAACAAGGTAATTGTATGCTATACGAAGCATACCATTTAGGTTTCCCCACTGTAGATCATGACCAATGTGGTCATACTGTCTAACTTTCGAAGTCGTGGTACTAGCATGGCGAATGATATCTGGGCGTACACCTGTAAATAAAATATAGAAACATGTTGTAACGAATAATTCTATGTATGGATTTGTCATAGCTGCAACGTGAGGATTATCAAGTCTGATCGTGCTGGAGTTGGGAAGAGTCTACGTGTGCAGCGATTGACGGAGG
This sequence comes from Ridgeia piscesae, assembly GCA_025642075.2. Classification (NCBI taxonomy): domain Eukaryota; kingdom Metazoa; phylum Annelida; class Polychaeta; order Sabellida; family Siboglinidae; genus Ridgeia; species Ridgeia piscesae. Next base: position 48,760 of record JAODUO010001424.1, on the reverse strand, counting down.
CTCTGACAACGCTCAACGGTGCTCTCTACACCAACACTTCAGCCTGTGTCACCGTCACACTACAGCAAAAGAGCGCTGATCACTCGGACGTTCTAAGGACTCTAGTCAAGCACATTGAACAGCCTGACAGATTCATCCCTCGAGTGTTCCATTTTGACATCGCACGCGAGGTGACGTAAACGAGAATTATATGTTTTTGAAAAAAACTGGGTTTAGTCATGTCGTGTTAAATGCTGATGTTTATGCTGACCTCCTTTGTCCAAGCATGCAGCCAATATAGATATGTGAATATTTACGCACGCATACATGCACATGTAGACACGCCTACAAGTGCATACACGTGAGTGTTCATGCTTACACGCCCAAACACTCATGCACTTACGCATGCACGCACGCACGCATGCACCCACTTCGATCTCACACAGGGTTGACCTGGAAAGTAGGAGTTCAATTGTCCCGATATTGGACGTATATCCCCATTGTTCTGTAAATAGTCTTGCTGAGCGGCTCGGGTTTGCACTAGCGATGCAGATAAATATCATCTAGAAAAAGCAATGTATATGCTAATGATCTTTATAAATTAAATCTCCATATCCACAATACTGTGCACTCTAATGATTTACACTGAAATAATACAAAAGTATTGTTTGGATGATTATGATTACTGAACATAGACCAAACCTGAAGTGCCCAACATTTAGATATCACCCCAAACTCAACCCAGATGTTACCAAGTTACCCGCAGTTAATAAAGTGTAACAGTCATAGTTGTTAAAATAAACTTGGCCTCTATACTAAAACATTTAATGTTTTCAATGCTACCCAGAAGTAGGTCGCATGCCCACGCGCAAGACGTGTGACGGACAGAGGTGTTACATCGTTACACTTTCGTTATTTAGCAACAAAACGTAAAATCATGTGAACATTGCCTATACACTAAGAGACATAATTGTAGATGGCATAATTTTTTTTTTCAATTACATATAAAAAAACATGAAATTCCACATACAAGTCTGAATATGCGAACCATTTCAATGGCCTAGCTGGATACATGCATGCAACATTTGCTGAGTCAATGAGACTTTAGGGAAATCAAACCTCGATACTCAATGTTCAAACAGGGAAAGGAACAAACCCTATGGAAACGGCAAAGGGCACATTTGGGCTCGGATTGAGAAACGAAAGAGGCGACACCTTGGTAGAATGGGCAACATCAAGGAAGTACAAAATCATGAATACCTTGTTCCAGAAGAAAGCAGATAGAGATGGACGTGGAAACGCCCAAACGGTGTAACGAAGACTGAAATTGACTACATCCTAACAAACATGCCAGACATCGTCACAGACGTAACTGTCATCTACCAAGTCAATATTGGTAGTGACCACAGACTGGTTATGAGCAACATCAAACTGGACATAGAGGTGGAAAGGAAACCAATGATGACTAAGAGACCACCAAGAGGAGATACCAAACGAATAGGATCAAAGAAGGTCAAATTCCAACTCGAATTGAGAAACAGATTCGAGACAGTACAGGAACTAGACGACATCGACACCATGAGGAAAACCATCACATACATACAGAATAGCTAAGTCAATTAACAAGCCACAGAAAATCGAGGATATCATCACCAACACTAGTCCTGATGACGAAACGACGAGTAATGGCCGGAAACGGCGACAATAAACAACGAATAGACTACGCCGAATTATGCAAGACCGTCATAAAGAAAGCAAGAGAGGACATCAGGAAATACAATCATGACATCATACGAGAAACGATCATGGCTTCAAAGAGCCTGAAAAAAGTCCGTAGAACGCAGATTCTATGCCAAAATAGACTGATCACACTCCTGGACAAGCAAGGTAGAGAAATCCGTGATCAAGATAAGATCATAGAACGAATAGATGAATTCTACACCGAGCTGTACGACATTGAACAGAGTACCTTAATCCACACTGACCCAAAAAAGTACCAGAGATCACATCATGGGAGGTGGAAGCAGCACTACGAGAGATGAAGAATGGGACAGCAACAGGCAACGACCATATAAACATCGACACATTGAAAGCAGGAGAAGATACCATCTCGAAGACACTTGCTAAGTTATACACTTGATGCTTATCAGAAAGACGAATACCCCAAGAATTAAAGACCGATATGTCTATTATCAAACATCTATAAAGTACTCACGAAAGTACTAACGAAAAGGCTAGAGAAGACACACGACGAATACCAGCCATGAGTGCAAGCTGGATTCAGAAACGGATACTCAACGACATTCCACATCCACGTCGTAAACCAACTGAAGGACAAGTGCAGAAAATATAATATCCCACTCTGCATCGCATTCCGTCGACTGAAGGAAATCTACACCAACAGCTCGATCACAGCCCACCTACACAAAGAAAGCAAAAAGATCCATACCAGGAGAGGAGTACGACAGCGAGATACCATATCGCCCAAACTGTTCACGGCAGCATTCGAAAGCATATTCCGACGACTGACTTGGGAAACCAGAGGCTTGAAGATAGACGGCGAATTTCTTAGTCATCTTCGCTTCGCCGACGACATACTCATACGCGGTAATACATCACATGAGCTACAACAAATGCTACAGGAATTAGCTGATGAAAGTGACAATCAGGTTCTGAAGATGAACAAGTCGATGACAAAGGTGGCAGCACTCAGATCGAGAACGTTGAAAGCTACACATACCTGGGACAGAGATACATCACCAGAGAAAAAAACCAAGACAAGGAGATTCAAAGAAGAATCACGGCCGGATGGACAGATTCGCCAAGTACCGCGACATATTCAAGGGTAACATTGGAATGTGCTCGAAGAGACAAATCTACAATCATGCGTACTTTCAGCAATGACATAGTCAGAAGAAGGAAGTTAACCTGGGTAGGGCATGTCAGCAGGGTACGAGATAACCGATGAACATTGCGTATCACCACCTGGAAACCCTACGAAAGGAAACTACCTAGAGAAAGACCGGCGACACGTTGGAGAGACGAACTAGACGACTGCAGGAAGGGTACCACCTGGCAGAGGATAGCGCAAGATATGGAAGCAGTATGCTGAAGCCTTCGCCCATCACCGGGACACTGTGGCTGCACAATGATGATGATGATGTATAACTTGTTAAATCTTGTTAAATATACAAACACACTCCTTTTCGTGGAATTGTGAAAATCCGATGTGAGACAGCCGCACTGCCCAATATTTATATTGACTATAGGTGTTGCTTTATATATGTTGTTCAATATGTTGCAGACCGAAGAAGGCGTAGACAACCTGTTGTTCAACCTGTTGGTGTTGGGTTCTCTCACGGACGAGACGGGTTACGTATGGAGGAAGTCATCGACCGACCTCTACCTCATCGAAACTCAGCCGCTGCGCTGGCACGACCCCGATTCTCAGGTTAGAATGAGATTTAAAAGTCCTTGTTGGCATGCCAGTCAGGTTTCTAATTTCCATGGGATATATACAACCAACACGTTCGACAACATGCATATATACTGTATATAGCGTGTTTTTAATTGACTAAGACATAATTCACCTTTGCTAGATGATAAAGACGATCGATATTTATGATCTCCCGAATAATATTTATTATTTTATCACAACTTGTATTTATATATTCATGTTTTTTTAATCAGAATGTAGTGACTGGATCACACAAGGACACTGACTATGTGCACCGCATACTCGGTCTGTTGCCGTCACTCACTTGCAGATCCCCACGACAAAGTCTTGACGCTCTAACTCAAGGTAAGACTGACTACCAGCTACTACTATATTGATGATGAAGGATGATGGCATGTAATATAGGGTTTATCAAGTGCAGTTAGCATTATGTTAAAATTTATCAACGAAATAATGTAAGTCTAATTCAACGAAAGATAGAAAAATAAAATGCTGTTTGCAACATAACTCTTAATTTTTTTAATAGATATCACATTCAACGCTATGGGTGCGATGACAGTGTGTAATTTAAGATTGAACAAGGTTGTCATCTAACACTCCGTAATGGCAAGTGGTGAATGAGTTCCACATCAAGTTAATTTCAAAAAATAATTGTTTGTGGATCCACATATCTGTACATTTTGACTCTACTAGGCTTAAATGCTTGATGTTTTTTCTATGTCATCGTAAAGATAATTATGCTGTTTACAAACATGTCAATCGTTGCATGAACATTTGTCTGTTTGTTTTAAATTATTTACGACTAGGTTTGTAATCTGTTATAATTTATCAATATAAATCGGCTGGAAACATTTGGTCATTCCCTAGGTAGTCCAATAGAAATTAGCACAATTTTGGCCAAACCCTAGTTACAGTCAGCATATTGAGGTTTTTGAAGAGCTTCAGCACAGTGGCGTAGCCAGAGGGGGGGCCGAGGGAGCCATGGTCCCCCAATAACCGAAAATTATAAGATAATGGAAAACAGAGAACCAATAACTGGCTGCCTGATTCATAGAATCACACAGTACAGAGGGTGTAGTGATGGATGTGTAAGACTTTCCTTCCCAATCCTACAGTTTGGAAAATAGATTTGACATATTCAAATATGATTCATACAGTTAGGAATGCTCCACTTCTCAGGCTGGCTGCAGTGCAAGAGGAGACAAGGCAACACAAATGTTATCATTCTCATATATTTCTGATTCAAAATAATAGTCGCCCGGTTGCTAGACTAGTTGTTGTTGTTGTTGTTTTCATGGCAATTGTATCGTCATGGATGAGTTGGCCATGATTTCCGTTTCCATTGTTTTTGTTTCTTCATCTCACATCTACTCTTTCTAGGGCTTTTAAGCAATCACCATCACAATGTCAGTCTTCTTTCCCCTCTCTTTCCCTCCACTTTCGGGGCATCTGCTCTCTTTGCCAGTTTGTCATTTCCCATTCTTTCCACCAGCCCATGTCAAACTACTCCTCGCTAATTTCTTCTTAAATGTTTCCTTCACTCCAAACTCCACTCTCCGTTTTTCTCTTATCAGCTCTCTTAACTACTCAAATTCTTCTTCTTACCAGGTTGGTTTCGCAAACCTGGACATGCTCCTCTTGTTTCTCTATTAGTCCCATCGCGTCATTAGTCCATTCATATATTTTGCCGGGTAACACACGAGCTGAGCAATTTGTTTACGTTTACGTGAATTGGATCTATCTCCAATAATTAACCAAGAACATACCAACCGTTACAAAAAAGCCTGAGGATTACCTATCTTTATAAAATAATGTTGGTCCAAAACTATGGAATACTGTTATTATGAAGAATCATATCGATGACTGTACGTCTATGAATATATTTAAAAAGGCAATGAAATAATACATCTGGAGAATATATTAACAAGAAACTCTGCACAATTAGAATACAGTGGTATAATTCAGTATAATAGTATGTATGAATAATTGTGAATAGCCTAACTAATAGCTAATTGACAAAATGTAGTGTTTTATGAAATTTATTTGGTTAACTGGGGTATGCTTTCATCAGCATAATTGCACCAAGGTGGCATACATTTTTTGTTCTTAATTGAAAAAGGAATTATAAGCAGTTTGCTTCTTTCCTGCTTATTGTTGATTGTCTATGTCATGTGTTTGTGTATTGTATTGTATATGTCAATATTGTTTCAGACAATCAGTCAGTAAAGCAATTGTACTGTCAATGTGTGTCGGTTTTCTCTTACTTTCAAAATGTGAAGCCTTCTGTGAATGGTTTTGCTGAACTGCCAGCTACATTGATCAGTGAGCTTGGTTGTCATGACGGTATTTATATTAAGCGAGTTGGGTTTGAATTATACATGCAATCGTGTTTAACAGCAGTAGCTGGCCTATTACAATATAATTACTCAGACAGTATAATTGTATTTGAATTACAAATTATAGCTTACAAATTACAGACTTTTCTCACTGTAAAGTCAACCGAGATATAATATCATCATTATGCATTGGTAATACAATATTGTGAACATACGTTGTGTTTGGCTTTCGATACCATATATATTTAATGAACTGCCATCTACGTATGGGAAGCCACTACAAAGACATTCTTTCGTGGAGAGGGTACGTAAGTGTTTCTGGAAGTTGACCAGTATGGTTTCTTGGACTCCGAAAACATATCCAATCGAAGTCAACCCTGTGGAACATCGATTTGTTTCAAGAAACTGATGCATTATAACAACATTAACGGTACCGTGAGATATCATGACTTTAACCAATAATTATACCAGCATTTGGCATTGTTATTTTGAAATTTTTATTTCCGTATGTTTGCCATGTATTCTCATATAGAATCACCAACGTTGCTGTTCAATGACTGGTCAAAGTACGATCAGCTCATGGATGAAACACAGTTTCGAAGCGCTGTCTTCCAACGGCCATACCAGTGCCTGGACCGATTCTCAAAAGACAAACGCCTCGACAAGGTTACACCAGACGTACCTATGGGGACAAAAGAAACATGCCTACAATGCCTGCTGAGGTAACACTGTGTTCTTGGATATGATATAAAATCTTCCTGGCCGCCCGCCCGTCCGTCCGCCCCCTGTCAAAACTGCACGGTGCACAGACAGACCTTAAGAAGACCAAAGCTTTGTGCACCCATAACAAATATTTTGCTCATTTGTGAGACTGTGTCTTGGAGATTGTATATCCTATCGACCTTTGCTGCCCATAGGCTTTATATATATATATATATATATATATATATATATATATATATATATATATATATATATATATACACAAAATTTATTATAAGTTAAATATATATATATATATATATTCATTTAACTTATAATAAATTTTGTGTGACACGTGTACAGCTAAATTGCTGCTCATTTCAGGTATTGTGGCATACAAGATCCATCGTGGGCTGAACTGAGACACTTTGTCTGGTTTCTCAATGAGCAGCTGTGCGATTCCGAGAAGTCAAACTTCTGCGGCGCGTCAGCGCAAGAGGACTTACCTGGCTTTTTCCGATTTGTTGTCCAATTCATGATCCAGATGTCAAAGGTGGGTCATCTATTTTGGAGCGGTAATATTTTCTTACATATTCTCACAGGTCCTTTTCTGGCTTGTATTAGGCATTCCTACCTCTTGTGCCAGCTCTATCTTTAACGTGACAGCTCTATCTTTAATGTGCCACCTCTATCTTTAATTTGACGAAGAATACATACACAAATGTGTTTTTTTCTAATGTAATTTTCTTCAGCAAGTTTACCCAAGTGTACAACACAGTATTTTACCAACCGTCCCTTGATACCACTGGCTTTAGATACTGCGATGTTTCGTTAAGGGTGGATATTTATAATAGTCATTCCTTGGAATTGAATGTCTTTGAGAAGAAATAACTGACATATTTCATTGATGTGATATTTGTATGTTTTTTGTCAAAGGACTTCGCCACGCGCTCACTGGATGTGTCGGAGGAGACACCTGGACTGGACATGCACAGGTCGCAACACGGGGTAGGGTGTTTTATGTCCACTGTCCTATCTATGCGAACTGCATTATGGGAAAAGTCATACATACACACTGATAGTCAGACCCATACTCATGGCTGGCTATTTGGAGGGGAATCCTGGCGAGATGATCGTAGGGATATGGCACTTCAATAGAAATCATATTTAAGTCCAACAAGAACAAATAAACATATGTGATCGACAGTAGTGTATAATAATAATAATAAACATGTAGTTTATTTTAACAGTCGTCTCCAGTTTAGGGCTTTGTTCAAGGTTGAAAAAGAGTAGCTATGATAATGTAGATAATAGTATGTAGAAATATTAGAACTCCACATATACCAAAGAAACTTAGCGAAAATATGATGCAAGACACGTAAACAAAAATAATAAAAAATAAGTTAATGTATATATATATATATATATATATATATATATATATATATATATTAGGGTGCCAAAACAAATTATTTTTGAAATCAACAATCTAAAAAGAGAGGTTGGGTGAGAAAACAACAGTGTTAACATTTTAGAGAAATCCATTGAGAGAACAGACGTCTCAACGCACCCAAAGTGATACATTTAAGAACGTGTCCATTATACAGTTACATGTTCAAAGGTGAACGTATAAATGTTCTATCCTAAGAATGTTTTGGTTGATTTTGACTGATCAGGTTCTAGAATAAATTCAACTTGACTGCCCAAATGGCAACTATGAGTAACTCTGGTAATTTGCATACATTTAAGATGGCCACTGGTCAGATGTTAAAAAATACTGTAGAACCACTTTTCTTAGAATTATGTGTAATACTTTTTAGGGGTATTTGGGTATTATAATCCATGTCTAATGATAAATTGTCAGTTCAAGGTCAAGATCAAATGTTGAAGGTCAGGTAAAGGTCAAAGTTGATTCCTCGGTGGACAGTATCCTCTGCTTTTACGATGATGCGACATAATTTTACTGTTTTGTTTACCACAGTTGGCACAGGAGAATGAAGAAGAACCAAACATTGACAAAGATCAAAATAGGTAGATATTTAGTGTCCCTTGTGCTGTTATTTTTCATGATGCAAGTGTCACATTGTTATATATAACTGACTAAACGTCATACCAAAATTATGTTGACAAATATATGTCGTATATAATACAATATAGTTAGTACGTTTACTCTCACTGTTTTGATGTTGATTTTACCGTTGTCATTTGTTTTACCGGGTATTTGGTCTTCTAATTTATTTGTAACGGGTCGTGTCTTTAGTAAAATGTAACCTACACATATGATAATTACATGTTTGTTATCCTAATAATTATGGTTGCTAATGTGATAAATCATTACCATTTATTCAGATTGTATTTCGTTACCAATTACTAATCATGTCGAGAGTTAGAATATGAATTTTCTAAGCAAAGTGAAAAACGTATTTATTACACTTATGAAATACAACATGTGCAGGTCCTTTGGTAGACGTAACACGTTTCTGCATCGACGCAAAACTTAAAACATATCAAAATGTTCTGCCCATCTGTTGAGTTGTTCCCATGATATCCCTTCTTTGGTTGTCTTTAACGGGTCATTCTGATTTGCTTACACTTGCCTGCTAGTTTCCTGGTGTCAATGTAATTTCGTTTGTCCATTTTAAAACTATTTTGTTTTACCTCTCTGTTGGCTTTAGCGCACTTGTTCGACTGTTGGTTACTGCTGATTTCTTCTCCTTCCGCACCTGGATTCTGCGCCAGGTTTCTACTGTGATCCAATCTTTCTGTTGCTGCTTCTTCAGGTCAACGAGTTCTTGACATGTTGTTGTCAGTGTCTGCTTGATGTTCTGCCACTAGCTGTTCAAGTATGGTTCTTCTTCGTATCGCTCTTGTAACGCTTGAAATTTGTTGGCAACGTTCAGCTTGTATTCCTCTCTTGTCTGTGGATCTTTAAGGAGGCCGACATTGTACTTTCGTCTGTGTGTTGCACATCCAATTTTTCTTCAACTTGAGTTTCAGTCTGGCAATCAGCAGATGGTGGTCGGATGCCACGTCCGCTCCCCTCTTCACTCTCACATCTTCAAGTAACCTCCTAAATCTCTTTCCTATGCAAATGTGATCTATCTGGGTATATGTCAAGTGATCAGGTGACACCCATGTGTTCTTTTGTATCCATGCTGCCCCCAATGATAATGTTGTACAGTGCACATGTGTCCGCAACTCTCAATCCGTACTCATCCACCATGGATTCCCATCACTTCTTCATATCCGTTATTGTCCATTCTAATCTTCGCTTTGAAATCTCCCATGATCACATCCTTTCCTCTGCACGTTTCCAGGATGCTTTGTAGTCTGCTGTAAAACTGGCCCTTAGTTTCTTCATCACTGTCTTTCGTTGGTGCATAGCAATGGATGAGTTCATCGTGATTTTCGTTTTCTGTGTTCTGAAGGATGCTGTGATGATTCGCGGTCCATGCGCTTCCCAGCCTATCACTGCACTTTGTGCAACTCTTGGTAGCACGAATTCTACCCCTTCGGTGTGGTGGGCATCATCTTCGTCATGTCCAGAGAATAGTAGCAGCTCTCCTGTAGATATTCTTCTTTGTCCTGTCTGTGTCCATCTTGTCTCACTGATCCCCAGCAGGGCAAGCTTGTAGTTGGTCATTTCCGCTGCTCCTTGCGCCGGTTTGTCTGACTGGTACATGGTTCTCACTTTCTATGTTCCAACATTTCTGTGTTTGGTCGAAAGAAGTGTGCTCGTCCGTGTGCCTTCCGTGATCTTGCTGTTGTCAACGTTTCTGTGACGAATATCTTTTTTTACGAGGTGGGGGTGCTAGCCCCACGCTCAACCCTCCTCCTTTCTCGTCCGGCCAATGCATATTCCATCGTCGTTAACGATATAAGAAACTGTTATCAGTAACTCGATTCGTTTTTCAGTCCCATTTGCTATTTGAAATATATGATTTAAGATATATCTGAGCAAGAGTTATACATACACAGTAACAATATAATTATTATTTATTTATTACTAGTGATGTTATGCGTTCATAATGTTTCGATTACTTTATTTACAAACAGACAAGCTGCGCATGTGCCATTCCAGCTGAGACGCCGGTGGGAAACAAGGTACTAATAACATAATAACGTGTGCGTACGCCTATCCGCATGCGTGCGTGCGTGCGTGCGTGCGTGCGTGCGTGCGTGTGTGCATACGTTAGTGCATTATGAGTGCATGTGTGCCTGTGGGTGCATGATTTGAATATATCGCTAGAAGCTGAGAAGATGTGCTAATAGTAAGTCTGACGGTGTATATGGTAAATGTGCTCGAATGTAATTATTGATAAGCCGTCATTATATATATATATATATATATATATATATTATATATATATATATACAATGACGGCTTATCAATAATTACATATTATATATATATATATATATATATATATATATATATATATATATATATATATATATAGTGCATGTGTGCCTGTGGGTGCATGATTTGAATATATCGCTAGAAGCTGAGAAGATGTGCTAATAGTAAGTCTGACGGTGTATATGGTAAATGTGCTCGAATGTAATTATTGATAAGCCGTCATTATATATATATATTATATATATAAATGACGGTTATAATATTACTATTATATATATATATATATATATATATATATATATATATATATACACACACACACACATTCTTTTTCAGTCCACATCCATATCTGTTCTTCAACTCGGATCGTCAATCAATGACCTTCCTAGGCTTCTACATCGACTACAGAACTGGAAACCTGCTCGATCCCAAGACAAACAACATCCTGGAGAGAAACATGATGCCCAAACGACTCTACGAAGGCTTGAGAAGTAACTTTGTCAAGTTGAATGAGAACTTTGATCAACTTTCAAGGTAACTGATCATGGTTACAATAATGAATAGCATGCGATTAATGTTATTCTTACATTTATGTTACAGGTGATTATTTTTTGTTTCATATGTGTATGCTTTTAACGTAAATTGGAAATACTGCATATTAAAACATACACGTTATACCCTGAAATTATACTGTTGATTCATTCAGTAACACAGGACTTTGTAATGGAAATCACGTTGGCAATAATATTTATGTGAGCCAATGATGTAGTAAATATTTTGTATTATTATTATAACACTGTATGTTCAGTCCCTACTATTTTATTTAACTGGGCAATATTTAACCGAACCCATATATGTTACAAGCTATAAATAGTATTCACCAATATACCTGAACAACAGTATTTAGATAATCCAGGTAAGCATGGATACACTGTCGGTGGAATGGCAAATAACCTGGACGAAATATAAACTGGCTGTAAATTGCAGATTTGAAATGCGGAACATACTGGTTGCAAAATAAAATCAGATACATATTTGACAGGGAGATGAATATTCAGAAACTGTGCAGTGTGATGGGTGTTGAAAACATCTACGATCCAGATGTAGAGTATGAACTGACCACAGACAACGTGAAGAAGATTCTGGCCATTCACATGCGTCTTAGGTAACCGTTTTTTTTATAATTATTGCTGGTTCTGGAAAGTTACGTCAAGTCATAATTACGCATATCGCTTACACGACGCTGCTCTGTGTTTGTATTCCATGTTATGGATATAATTGCTAAGCGAACTGTCACGTGATGGTTACATCAATCGTATTTCATCCAGTTTGACGTTAGGTTAGTATACGTTACACCAATTATCATTTTCCGCAGTTACCTTATTAGGTATGCGGTCTTGTTGATAGATGTGGCATACCCGTCGTCGTCATGGGGGAGACAGGTTGTGGCAAGACTCGACTCATCAAGTTCATGTGTGACTTGTGGAAACCTCCAGGCACTGAAGACATGCAGAACATGGTTCTGGTCAAGGTTTGTCTCCAAATTAAATTGCACAGATAAACATATTATTAGTATGAAACAATCATAGGGAGAACAAAAAAGGATGTCTTAATCTTAAATAATTTGTACGATAATTATTATTTCTAACAATGACTGATGACACACACACACTCATAATTATATATAAACATATACACACACACATATATATCTAAATATATATAGTTAGTTAGTTAGAATAACTGAATTATTAATTTGAATTATTGAATTATGAATGTTTTCAGAAATAAAACTTCCCAGATAATGACATATGACTAATGTTCTTTGTGCAATGTCAATGTAACTCTGTAAAACTGTTCATTACTTTTGAAAATTCAATCAGACTACTGGAACAATTCAATCTCTTTATAAAATTAATTAATGTATTTATTATGGAATAGTTGTCAGGTGTGGTTTCACGAAATTACTTTAATGTTACAATAATGTACTGCTTGTTACATCAAAACTGATCCAAATTCAATGCCCAGTGCCACCAACATTCTATTTGAACATGCACAGATGTCTTTGTCCTTAGAGTAAATCACGAATTCAGCATAACAAAGTTATTCAATAATTCTCCCAATATTGTTATTAATAAATTATTCACACATAGTCTCCATGTGGCAGCGGCATTTAAATACCTTAACGGGAGACTCCTGACCTGTTGCAAATAATCGCCTATGCTATGTATTTGTAGTTAATGGTTTTGGACAAATAAATTTCATTCATTAGTTTGTTCGTTCATGCGTTCGTTCGTTCGCTCGCTCGCTCGGCCGTTCGGTCGTTCGTTCGTTCCATCCATCCATCCATCCATCCATCCATCCATCCATCCATCCATCCATCCATCCATCCATCCATCCATCCATTCATCCATCCATCCACCCACTCACCCATTCATTCATTCATCCATTCATTCATCCATCCAACCAATCAACCATCCATCCATCCATCCATCCATCCATTCAAGCAATCAAGTATTCCTTCCCTCTCTCCTTCCCTCCTGCCCTCACTCCCTCCCTTCCCCTCCCTCCCTTCATCCGTCCCTCGCTCCGACCATGCACTCACTCACTCACTCACTCACTCACTCACTCACTCACTCACTCACTCACTCACTCACTCACTCACTCACTCACTCACTCACTCACTCACTCGCTGGCTCGCTTATTTATTTCAGATTCACGGTGGAACAACTGAACAAGATATCATCAAGAAGGTCAACCAGGCAAGCAAACTGGCACGGGAAAACAAAGAGAGGTTTGCTAACGTTGACACGGTCTTATTCTTTGATGAAGCAAATACAACAGAGGCGATAGGGCTGATCAAAGAGATTGTATGTGACAAGCGCATGAAAGGAGAACCATTGCCAACAACTGAAGGTCTGAAAGTCATTGCTGCATGCAATCCATATCGCAAGTAAGCATGTATTCGATCATAACTATATTGCATAATGTGCTGTTATTGTTTATTATTGATTTTGTAATATACACCCCTTAATACAATATATGGTGATTATTTTATTACATTTAGAAATATGATGATATTATTCTTCTTCGCCTTTTCCCACTAGGTGGGGTCAGCGACCCTAATTATTGATTTCCAGAATGTTCTGTCCTGGGCATGCTCCGGGGTGGTCCGCAGTACCTGCATGTCTCGTCAGACGCCATCCATCCAACACCCTCTTGGTCTCCCTCTTGGTCTTTTTCCTGGCATTATCATGTCAACAATTGCTCTCACTTCATTGTTTTCTTCCATGCTCTGCGTGTGTCCTTACCAGCGTAGTCTCATTTCTCTGACTTTCTCTTGTATGCTATTCACTCCTAGCTCCTTTCAGATATCCACACTGTTTACTTTATCTCTCAGTGTTACACTTTTAACACCATTATTTTCAATATCCTCATCTCTGTTTTCTCTAGAATCTGTTCTTCCTTCTTTCTAACTGTCCAACATTCTACACCATACAGAAGTATTGGTCTAATTACAGTCATCTAAAGCTTGATCTTTAATTTCCTTGGCTTTTTCTTGTCACTGATAACTCCGGATAGGTCTCTCCACTTGCCCCACGCTACACTAACTCTTGCTCTTACTGCTTCCTCTAATCCTCCTTCACAGATGGTGACACCTAAATATTTGAATTTTGTCACCTGTCTGAGGCTCGTGTCTTGGCTATCTTTGATGTTTGCTTTTTTCCTCTCCTGCTACTGAACATCACTTCCGTTTTTGCGGTGTTGACTTTTAGATCATTGTTCTCCATCTCAAACTGCCAACCAAGCCATCTCCTCTGCATCCCCTCCTCTGTGTCTGTTACTACTGCCAGATCGTCAGCAAACTGCAGTTCACATGGCAGCCCACATCTGAACTATTCACAAGTACTACGATTAACAGGAATGGGCTTAGCCCTGATCCCTGGTGTAGGCCAACTTTGATGGGAAACTTGTCAGTTCTGCCATGCGTGGTTCTCACTACTGTTGATGCTACATGGTATGTTGCTTCTATGAGCCTTACTAGCTTCTCTCTGGGACCCCTCTTCTTCTCAGATACCAATACACCAGATCCCTGGGCACCCTGTCATATGCTTTTTCCAAATCTACGAAGGTAAAGAACAAATCCTTGTGTACCTCTAGGTGTTTTTCTTGCAGTTGTTATATGATAAATACTGCATCTGTTGTTCCTTTCACTGAACTAAATCCAAAATGCATGTTGGTGACTGTGATAGGTTTTCTGAGTCTGCGCTCTAGGATCTTCTCAAACATCTTCATCCCATGTTCCAACAGCTTAATGCCTCTACAGTTCCCATATTCTAGTGTGTCCCCCTTTTACTTGTATATGGGGATGATCTCACTTTTCTCTCACTCTTCTGGCATCTGTTCCTCTTCTCAAACTCTGTTGAATAGTTCATGCATCATGTCCACTCCACTCTCCCCTAGGTGTTTGATAAGGTCTTTTGGGAGGCCTGAGCATCCTGCAGCTTTTCCGTTCTTCATGCTCTCTATGGTTTTCTTCACCTCGTCTCTTTATATTTCCTGGACTGGTCCTTCTACTGCTGACACTTCTCTAAACTGTTCCCTGGCGTTTTCTACATTTAGTAGGTTGCTGAAATACTCTCCACCTCTCTTTGATCTTTATCTATATATATATATATATATATATATATATATATATATATATATATATTGTCTGCTTTTATTTCCGTCATATACATATATGTTAATTCGCTTACATATATACACTGGACACTGCAATGTCAGTTTGACGGCATCATTTGCATGGGAAACGTTTCTAGTTGTTATACAAATGTTGGTTATTAAAACATACTATTTCCAAAATACTGAAGGTGGAGAGGGAGGTGGACTTTAATTTTGTATTCGTCTTAGATCGAATATGTAAAACGAAACTGTTATTAAGAAAACACATCAGCTCACCTGAAAACCAGGTTGAATTTGGCATTCAATTGCAATTTTTCCGCGTAGACTTTCCGTTGTCTAATTATGCAGTTGTCGTGCAGCAGCTGCCGCTTTAAGGGTGATTTACGTATCGGACATTGACCTGGTTAAAGTGCGCTTCACTCATACAAGGCGTATTATATCAATAGTGTTACTACTTCACGTAAAGACCAATATGACATCAAATTGCACACTAATTTTACGCAAGGCAAAACATAGTACCAGCTAGAATGAAAATGAACATGTAAATTTCAGACAAAATGGAAACATGCAATATTTACAACAAATATAGGCTAATAGAGGTATTCAAACAGTGCCTCGTTTATATCTTACTACTTCCATACTAAGAATGCCCACATTATGTTTATGAACCATGGCATATGGAAACAAAATAATCATCCAAAAATCACGTGGAACAATAATATCAGTATTGTAACTAATATGATTTTAGTTGATGTTTAGAGAGGTGGGGCCATTTCGCCAATAGGTCACCTAGACCATGAGATTTTATTTGTATCATTTTGAGAAAAACGTGTACCATATAAATTATTTTCCATAAATATAATAACAAGAACGCGTAGCATACATGTATATTTAGTTGAAACGCTAGGTGGAGTTACTTTTAATTTAAACAATAATTGGGTTATGCTGTATAGACTGTTTTCCTTTGTTAAATATACCGTTCTGGAAAAAACAGGTAGCAGTATAAGTATTGTTACTTTGCCTTCCTTACCGTTGGTTTAGTTTTGTATAGTACGTTAACTTCCTCTATTATTACTCATTTGACAGTTGGCAGCTGTTTCTTATGTCATGATCGTTTGAATGTTTTTGTAATGTTTTTTACTAATGTGTGCATTGTAAGTTAGATTAATTATGCAGCACTCTTTAAGTTTTATTGTTATTGTATGTTTACCTAAGCTTGACTATGTAGCCATAACTTGTGCAAAGTAAATAAATCAGTAAAATAGCAACAACCGTGGCTTGCCCTTGGCTAAAGCCTATGCTTAGTCTTATGCTAAGACTGATAACGGGCTAACTACATTCCTAATTAATAGTTCGTATTGTTATTAGTATTAATTCCAATTGCATTCCTTGAACATGTTTGGCGTAAAACATATTCGTCATTACATAGATCACGATATTCTAAACAGTGCCATCTTTGCTAAAGACAAATGGCAAAAGCAGAATTAGAATATTTTACAAATATGGTGTCAAATAACTAAGACAATCCTCATCAATTATGGAGTTGCATAAATACAATTTTACTGTAGATCGCTGCTTGATCTATGCCAAAATGCAATTCCTTAAGTTTTCTTTGTGATGTGTTCTCATGTTATTTTAAGTATAAAATTACCCTTATACAATTTTCGTTCCCAGTTCATATGTAAATAAAGTAAAAGTTCAACATCAGCAGATAAATTCCTTACTTTCTTCTTTTACTCTAGCTACTGTTGAAGAAGGAAGGAAAAATTATGTCTTCTCCAAATAACTAAATAAGTCCTATTGCCAACTGTACTGTTGAAAGCATATATTGATTCTTTACTTGATACGATAGCAAATATCATAAATATATCACATTTTGTCCCTAAAGTCAATATTAGTAATGGGACTAGGGGTTTTGCTGTGAGTGCGCCTACACTTTGGAATGCGCTTCCTTCTAGTGTTAAATCAGTTGAAAACAATATTGCTAAATTCCGCCGTCTTTTAAATACTTACGTTTACAACCTTGCTCCCTGGCGTATCAACCACTCTGATGAAAACTGGATTTGTTTATTGACTTCTGAGATCGATCAACCCTTTTGTGTTGATGTGCCTCTGAGCTTGGTCTCTAAGGATTTAGGTGCAGTAAATGTTACCTAATTATTATTGTTATTATTAAAATTATGTTTCCATACATTGCAGACATTCAGATGACATGATTCGCAGAATGGATCAAGCAGGTTTGGGCTACAGGGTCCAGACTCGATACACGAAAGACAAACTGGGTGAGTCTCACTTGAAAGCTTGTAAATTTGTAATAATGTTTTAATTTGCAATTTACGTGTATTCCTCACTTCAACAAATGTTATTAATTTCTTATCCGTTGTTATGAATAGTACTTAGGTGTTTAATCCGGAAACATTGCTCCCTGATATTTGTTTACGTATTAAGTGCACGTAATGTTTTGCGTTCTGAACAATCGCGTTGACCCATAACAAGTTAGAATTTTGAAACATAAAGAGTATCTTCACGTGGGGTCGTGGTTTAATAGTTTAAAGCTCGGCGCCCGATATAGAAGACCTCAATGAGGAAAACGTTACCACCCCAAACACACAATCGCAAATTCGATTATAATTGGGTTGTCGAATTTAGGGGCGGGCGGGTACGCACGCACGCACACACGCATGCACGTATGTATGTATATTTTAGGCTACATTCCCATGAGGCATCTGGTGTACCGGGTGCAGGCCTTACCACAGAGCATCCTGCCTCTCGTGTGGGACTTTGGCCAACTTAATTTCGAGGTTGAGTCACTCTACATCACGCAGATGGTCCACCGATGTGTAAGTGACAACCATTATGATACGAATCATATGTGTTTTGCATGTGTACAGTTAACAGTGTTTTGATGTTTAGGTCAACCTGCGCTACATTAAAAATAGACACCCCCAGTCTGAAATGTGTCAAACCTAATGTTTATGTCTGTCATTTGTTAACAGTTACTCACAAATACACCACAAATACTAATTAAATAGTGTAAACTAATATATGTATTTATGGTAGTATTCCTTATTCAGCATGCATTTCATATTTGGTGATGATGGCTTGTCATGTCAGGATAATATACAGACACAGAGACAGTACATGTGTGAAATGAAAATGATATTTATTGTAAAATAGCCTCCCGATTTAATTGATGGTTCTTGAGATGATAGCCTCAACAAGCTTGATACAGACATGTCTATGGAGTGTTGTATGCCATCAAGATGCATGCTGACCACAAATCGAAACCTCCATAGGGTAAATAAGATGAATAGGTGTGTCAGATCTGTTTACGGATTAACGGGAGTAAACAATTTTATATTTGGGTCACCATTAATGAAATGTTACTGTTAGAACCATTATACTGTTTGCACAAATAGCAAGACTGTAGCAAATGGTACTTAATTTGTAACATCCAGTATGTGTAAAATTATAAATTACTTAGATTATATTTTTCAGTTGTCACTGTTTGGGTTATAAAAGTGAATATGCGTCCAAAATTAACCATCCCAGACATACCACTTTTTCACACAAGAATACTGATGAGAATATCAACATTCTTGTGCATTTAAATAGTAATATGTATAATTAATAAAAATATAACAACCATGAACAACCACAGTTAACTCTGTTAGTTAATTCTGGTTATGTAACAGATCAAGGATGGCTCACTGCCAGATGAACCAGGCCTACACAAGGTTGCCAGTGATATTCTGGCAACTTCGCAACAGTTCATGAGAAACCAACAGGTATATAAGTTACAGTTTTGTTTGGTTGTTACATTGTTTTTTGTTTCGCAGGTGGAAGCAGCATAGGCATATTAGAAGTCATTTACATTTAAGGGAAACATGAATATTAATTAACACGTGTTGTTTTTATAAATATACGAATAAATAGCTTCATTAAGAATGCTTTTTATAATAAGGTACTCAAGCCTGTGTTTGTTGGTAATAAATAAAAGGTTGCCCCAGTACAAAATATAATCAGTTGGTATGGGTTGTTGAGCTGCAGGGCTGGACTAACTGCCAGAAAATCACACATAATGCACTGCGCAATTTGTGACCACATGACGAAAGATGTGACCCATCGTGATGGCAAACCATAGGATTACACTCAAAAACACCTCATATGTTGTGTAGTGATGGTTTGCATGATGATGACCATTGTTACTGTTCATGTAACAAGGATTAATACTGTTGTTCTGGACAAGATGTACTCTATTTGGTTTACAGTTCGTCCATCTGTTGATAGCCATGTGGTTCGTCTAGTGTTGGGGAATATTGAAAGACTATGTAGGCAATGACCAGGTCATTTATTGCAGAAAACTTAACTAGTTGCTGCCATCTCTTATTTGCACCCAAATTCACTATAATATCTTCAGACCAGAAATAATGTTGGTCATCGCCTACTTTTGCGTTGAAATATCCCTGTACTTGTAGTACTTCACTCTTTGTGATGGCACGGATCTTCAGCTGCAGTAGGTACAGGAAGTCTTGGTACTGTTGAACGGAATAAGAACAGTCTGGGTGATGTTGTGGGCAGAGTATTGTGTCAATATTGAATTTCTTCAGTTCGTTTAGGGGCAACTCTAACTATCCTCCTATCTTTATGTTCCATGAACATCTATTTATTTATTTATTTTCTGAATATTTTCTTTTGGTTTTGACAGCATATCCTTGACCTGGACCTTCTTGGACAGCATTTCCTTGAGTTGAGCAATATGCCTCACTGATGCAGAAATGAATTATACAGTGAAAACCGGTCGCCTAAGGAAACACCGTTATGCTGTTATATTCGATGAAGGGCTTTTGCTTGACAAAGTCCCGGTAGTGCCGTACGAATCTGCTAACGATAATCCTGGGATCAATAATGAGACAGAAAACATTACATTGTTTGAACATCCAAATTGAAAAAAAAAAAAACAAGATGCAGATACGTTTGAGTGAGTGCAACATTTCTGGGAGAAGAAACATGTTGAAAATTTGTGCTTGCAGGAGGAATGCAGCTTCGTGAGTCTGAGAGACGTGAAGCGGGTACTCGATGTGATGAGTTGGTTCTATGGTCAGCGTGAGCTTCTGTTCCGTTTGATGGATGAACGAGCGGAGAAAGACCTTGATGAGAACTTTGATGAAGCAGACAAGCCAGAGTACAAGGTACACATTTTTGTATTACAAAAACATGTCGATTAATAACAAATTTCCTTGGTATGGATATAACAAGTGTATATTTGTCATTTATTACAACTTATATTATACGTTTATATTAAAAATTATACGATTACACTTAAAGTTGCATTACAAGATGATTTACCATCATGGTACAACATAATGTTGTCGGAAGGATGCTGATTTTTATGCTGATACTGTCAGAATTATATGCATTCAACGTTTATCGGTCTAAAGAGATCGTATATTCATCACATTATAGAGATATTGTGCGGGACATGTATATACCTGTCATACTTTTGTTTTCCCTAGCGCCTGCATGATGTCACTCGCTCTCTTGTCCTCGCCCTCGGCGTGTGCTACCACGCCCGTCTACAGAATCGAGAAGACTACAGGGAATGTGTCGCCAAACACTTCGTCGGGTCCTTCCAGTTGTCAGATGGTGCTGCGACCATGTATGACGAAATCAACAGGTAGGCCCCTATACATATAGGCATTCAAGTTTCAATCGAATTATCGTATGAGATCTTATGATACCGTTGAGTGATTTCGACTCTAAAATTGTCTCCATATTTGTTTCAATGAAATGTGTTTTCCCATCCTTGATATATGTAGATGCTGCCCCTCATCACACACAGGATGGTCTTGGCAGTATAGTTTATAATTATAAGACATTATTATATCTGAATTTGTTAACGGACACGTCTCAATTTCTGCACCTGTGTATCATAGACAGTTTGCTGAAAGTCATGGTATGATTCAGATGTGAGGACGTGTTCCTTGACAACGTGCACTTGGAGCAAAACATTGCGCGTAATCGAGCACTGAAGGAGAACATCTTCATGATGATCGTCTGCGTTGAGTTACGGATCCCACTCTTCCTCGTCGGCAAACCGGGCAGCTCGAAATCTCTCGCGAGAACCGTTGTGGCAAACGCAATGCAGGGAAAGCGCGCCCGCTACGAGCTGTTTAGACGGTTCAAGGAGGTTTGATTTTATACTTGATCAATGTCGTATATAGAATAATAATCAAACTAACGCATCTGTTTATGTATGTATGTGGTTACGTGTGTGTGTGTGTGTGTGTGTGTGTGTGTGTGTGTGTGTGTGTGTGTGTGTGTGTGTGTGTGTGTGTGTGTTGTGTTTGTGTGTGTCTCTGTGTTTGTGTGTGTCTCTGTGTTTGTGTGTGTGTGTTTGTGTTGTGCATGGGTGTGAGTGCGTATACTTATGCGTACGCCTGTGTGTGTTTGTGTGTGTGTTTGTGTGTATATATATATATGTGTGTGTGTTTGTGTGTGTTATATATATATATATATATATATATATATATATATATATATGTGTGTGTGTTTGTGTGTATTTGTGTGTGTGTATATATTATATATATATATATATATATGTGTGTGTGTATGTGTGTGTGTTTATGCATGTTCAGGCCCGTTGGCTAGGATTATATACTCAGCCTCTGATCATGGATATTGTTTGTTTTCTCATTTTTCGTTTTCGAATACATTCTCGGTATTACTGTTAAAAAAAGGTTGGAATGTGTGCGTACATATAAACACACACACACACACACACATATATATATATAACATCGTTATGGCATACATACTTATATATTAAATATATATATATATATCTATATAGCAATATATAGTAGTATGATATATACATATATATACATATATTATATATATACATATTACATATATATAATATATATATATATATAATAATATGTAAATATATATATATATATATATATATATATATATATATATATATATATATATATATATATATATATATATATATATATATATATACCTAATTCATGAAGCTGTGTATTTATACATACAGTTCAATATATATATATATATATATATATATATATATATATATATATATATATATATGTATACGTATGTATATATATATATAATATATTGAATGTATCAGTTCAATTTATATGTAAACATATATATATACATACATACGTACACACACACACACACACACACACACACACACACACACACACACACACACACACACACACACACACACACACATACATATTAACTAACGTGATATTATCATGGTATTTTATGTTGTGTCTAGGCATACATGATATCGTTCCAATGCAGTCCCCTGTCAACACCAGAAGGCATTGTGGGTACTTTCCGTCAGGGCAGCCAGATGCAGAAAGACAAAGATCTATCAGAGTTTGTTGCAACAGTTGTGTTGGATGAAGTTGGGTTGGCAGAAGATTCGCCAACCATGCCCCTCAAGGTATATAATATGTTATATATTTTATTAAACAATAACTCAAGTTGTAGTCATAGGAACATTTGTTCTTTTGCGAATACCGAAGTATTTTGAATGACACTATTGATATATTAATTATATTTTACTGTTGCATCTCCAGTGAGGACGAAGAACGGGCTTTCCTTTGGTTATGTTGCATAGGCATTTGTTTTGTCACCAGGCACTGCATCCCCTGCTGGAAGATGGATGTGTTGGTGATGAGGATGCTGAACCTTACAAGAAGGTTGCTTTCATTGGCATATCCAACTGGGCCCTTGATCCTGCCAAGATGAACCGTGGAATCCTTGTCCAGCGCGGTATCCCTGATGAACGCGAACTGGTGCACACGGCAAAGTAAATATAACTAACACCAGTCTAAAATGGCTTTAGCTTCAACGTGTTAATGTCTATTGCTTGAAGTTTCGTAATGTTCTTCACATCATTTGCTTTATTTGTGGTATGAATGTTCACCTATACATCTAATATGCAATTCAAATGATGTCATAATTATACACCCGCTCCCTCGTCTCGTTTCTGTTTAATCACCTGACACGGGGAACTCTGCAATGTCCAGTGTACAATGACTTCATACGACTGAGACGTCATACGAACTGGAGACACCATCTGGGTTGTTAAAATTTGAAGATTTGATTTAAAAAAATAATTAGAATTAGTACACAAGGGCATGACAAATCCTGATCTGTCCACAGGCCATTTTAATATAACTGTGGCGAGTTTAAAAAATGGTTACAATGTGAGGGTTTTAGTTTAAAGACAAACAGACGCGACAAATCCTGACCTGGCGACCGTACAGTTGAAGCTGAATTTCCAACAGCAGAACCATATTTAAAAGCACCTGCAGATTTGCAGGTTTTGTGATCCACCCTAAACTGCCATATCTGTGTCCGCCCCTGATGACATCAGCTTAATTTATTAATAGTGAATATACATAATAACACCACAGTACTAAAATAACCTGCAAAGTGCTACAATACTACTATATGCGCATTATGCATTCTATACCAAGTTACGCTGAGGTAGTGTACAACTATTTATACATAGACAGTTTAATTGGTATAGAAAAAAATTACTACCAAGGTATTGTGCTTAACTGTTTTACCGCGTCAGTGGTATTGCAGCAAACATGTTTTCAACATCTCCAAAATATTGATGTAAATGCCTTGGTTTTGTGTGCATTTAATCTTTTATAACGTTATATGCTGGACATTTTCTAGAATAAAGTTTAAAAGAGTAAAACTGCTTCTTAAAGGTGTTTGAATGTTGCATTTCACAGAGGAATCACAACTGAGAAATACGTAAAGAAGAAAATATCTCCGTGTGTGATGCCTCTGGCGGAAGCGTACTTAGATCTGTGCAAGAGTGCACCTAAGAACCGTGAATTCTTTGGCCTTCGTGACTTCTACAGGTAAGCACATTTATTTGTTGTATTATGATAATGCCATAGAATATACTGAACTTGACCTTGACCTTGCTTGCTTATCACGAGACATCTATGGTATTTGCAGAGTATGTTGGTGTGTGTGTGTGTGTGTGTGTGTGCGTGCGTGCGTGCGTGCGTGCGTGCGTGCGTGCGTGCGTGCGTGCGTGCGTGCGTGTGCTTGTAATTATATATTAAGAATAACTAGTATTGTGATATTTAAATACTGTTGCTTTCTTGTAGTTTAATCAAGATGGTGTCCGGATTTTCAAAGAAATCACGCGCTGAGCCAACATGGCTAGAGTTGGAGCATGCCATCAGGCGCAACTTCGGTGGACTTGATTGCATCGATCCAGTGAAGATATTTGCAGACAAAATGCAAAATGTTGACAAACGACAAGCCGTACGTAGATATCAACTAATGTATACTAGATGGCAGATGCTGCACTACTGAATGCAGTTGTGCGGATATTTTGAGTTACTTTTAAGTCTCCATGATCCTTACTGTATACCGCACCTGCTTGTAATTATTATTATTTGCGTATTTGTACAGTTTGTATAAAATAAACCCACTTCTTCATATTATCTCTATCGCCGAGCTTTACTCTGCATAGTTTTTGATCCAGCTGCTTTCTGCTACCTATACCTTAATCTATGTCAGTGCCAGTGTACCCAACCCATATATACATGCTGGTGCAACACAGGGTTCCAACAGTCTTCCTTTCAGTTGTTTCGTCACCTTTCTGTCCCGCATGCTAACTTCTGGCGAACTGTTATGCTACCATTTAATTATGTTCATAACGCGTTGTAGAGGAAGGTGACTGACCCTCCAAATGATCCAGCCGGACTCATCAGGACGAGTCTCTGGCGAGACACGTGTCATGACCGCCACAAGTGGGTGTTTCTAGCTTTTACAATAATAGTAATTCTGGTAGTCAAATGGTAATATAGCTTGCTTCTCACTAGCGAGTATTTTAAAAACAAAACCAGAAGTTGAATGCGTCAACTAATAAAATGGTACATATTATCTGAAATTTCAAAAACACTATTTGATTATACAAATATATGGATTAGAATGTTATTTGAAAAAAATGATGTAATGAACCGTCATGACTATGCAAAATCGGAATACACCTGACTAATATATAATTATGCACGTTTATGAAACGGTAGCCTCTGACGTGCGTAACCTAACTCAGCATCGTTCAGAAAGCTGTTGTGTTTGGTGTGCACCAGTTTGCAAATGATATGCAATTACGTATATGTTGTTATTTCAGTGAGTCGCGATACCTGCTGATACTGACTGAGAACTACGCTGCTCTAAGCATTCTCCCACAGCTACTAGGTGATGATATGACCGACACGATCACGATCTTTGGCAGCAGCTTTCCAAAGGATCAAGAGTACACTCAGGTAACCTGCTTCAATTGTCTCCACATTCCTGTGTGGCTGTTCAGTAAATACGTTAATTTTCGCCATTACCGTTGTGGGTTATGATGTTGTTATAGTCAGTGACAACGAAAACATATTATGACTGTAAACGATATTGATAAAGAATGTATCTGAATGAGAGGAGAGGATATATCCTCTCCTCTTATTTGTCTTCTCCTCTTCACACCTGATGGTGGTGTGAAGAAGAAAATTGTGGTCGTCAAGGGAAGATCGAACAGCAACATCATATTTGAAAGATAAACATTAGAGAATCTAATGCATCTTTGACATGACTATTTTGTCAAATGTGATGAAGAAGAAAATGAGGATGTACGCATACAAGATACAAGATACAAGAAGCTTTATTTAACGTCAGTTTACATGTGAATTTGATAACATTAGCTCATCTGAGTTATTTTCCGACAAACGATATAATAACATAGATAACTGTATATAAATTGTCAAACGTTTTCTGACATTACTAAGCTGAGCGTTGTATTAAACTAATTATGTTATTGATAACGCTAAATGTTTACTATTGAAGTATGATACCCATACATGGATTATATCAAACGAAATCAACATAAATTATGCGAGGAATGTTTGACCACAAAAAACGACGACTGAATTGTTGATTTGATTTGAGTGGTCGGATAATCAGTTTACACATGAAATGCACATGTTATGATTGTGCTATTGGAAGAATATTTCCACACATGAAAACGTCATAAATTAGTGACATTGAATGCGCGCGCGCACACACACACGCACGCACCACGCACGCACGCACGCACGCACGCACACACACACACACACACACACACACACACACACATTAACATATTGCATGCTACATTATTCTTAGGTGTGTCGGAACATAAACCGAATCAAGGTGTGCATGGAGACGGGCAAGACGATTGTACTGCTCAACCTGGAGAACCTCTACGAGTCGCTGTATGATGCTCTCAACCAGGTGAGTGCACTTACATATCTGATTGTTCATCGATACGCTGTTTGTAGAGAGCAGTGGCTCAGGGGTAGAGCTTCAGACTATCAACTAAGAGGACCCGGGTTCGAATCCTGTGCTGCGGTGTTAAGCGTTGGGCATTTGTTTCACCCTACGTTGCTCCAATTCACTCAGCTGTATGAATAAGTGCCTGACAATGGTTGATATTTTTATTAGCAGCCTCCGCGCGTTAATTGCAGTGTGGCTGGATGGTTCCCAGGGAACTTGAGATAGTGTTTGATTGAATAGGTCTGCCAGGGAAGTAAAGTGCTTTGAGATGACTGAATACTGCGCAATATAAGAACTTATATTTTTGTGCAAAATTTAAATATTTAACATTGATGTAAATCAATATTATGACATATAGAACTGGAACAGGTTGTTCTGAACGTAGTAAAAATATAGTCATGCATTTCGGTAATTGTCATCTGGGTCAACACAAGGTTGACTATGAAGTAAATAGTCTTTGTGTTATTTCTTCTACATCGCTCTGTATCTCAAGGTGGTAGTTTGAGCCACGGACTTGTCGTACCCCTGACCGCAACCACAGTGTGTAGAGAACCTTAATTATTGAATTGCCGTATTCTGATTATTTCTCAGTACTACGACTACCTCGGAGGACAAAGGTTTGTCGACCTGGGGCTTGGAACACATCGTGTGAAATGTCGGGTTCACCAAGACTTCAGGTAACATACAATAACAGTCGTTTTAATGTATCTAGTATATCATGTATATTAATCATATAGTATGGTTAATTATGGCTAATTTATAGTTATGTGTTTTAGTTGAAGTAATAACAAATCCTAAAACTGCAAAACTAGGAAAGGGCAAGCAATTGGCCTTGCAACGTTGTAAGAAAGAACGTATTAGAATACATGCATAACGCTAACAACAACGTTAACGTGACAACAAACGGCATATATGTGAAGTAATTTGAGACATTTATTAAAGTAATAAATTGTGTTTGTTCATCATGTGATAAGTGCATATTCATAGAGTTGAACGTTTTCATTGTTTGTGTTTCGAGGCGAAGGCTTAAACTGCAAAGGTACTTCACAACTGGCTTCCATGTTAACTTGTTCCTTCAATAATTCACTGTTTGTTTTGAAGAATATAATTCATGTTTCATTCATAAACTGTGGATGAATGATGTGTTCAAATTCATACCTGTTGTCTACAAATAAAACATAAAACATCTATCCCAAAACATGCATATCATCACAATTCTTACTTCGTGACGTTCATCTTTGTTAGTTTATCGGCAAGGGCCTTATAATAATAATAATAATAATAATAATAATAATAATATATTTATTTGGTATAGCGCCACATCCATAATCGTTCGTGGCGCTTCACAACATATTATAATTTTAAAAACAACCACCCCTTGCGCTGAAAGGGGTGGTTGTATTGGTTGATAGCGACTTCTGTGATGTAGAATGCGTATCTTATTCGCATACCGGGCTCTACAAATAATTATATATTTTTTTTGTCATATTGGAACAATCCACTGCCTCTGCAGAAATAATGTATTTTACAGGTTGATCGTGGTTGCGGAAAAGGAAGTGGTGTACTCGAAGTTCCCGATCCCGCTCATCAACCGTCTCGAGAAACACGTCCTTGCAATGACGACGATGCTGAACGAATGGCAGATAGAAGTGCTGAAACAATTGACACAGTGGGCCAAAACATTCGCTGATGTTGAAACTCGCCCGATGCCTACAAGGTACCGAAACTAACACACTGATTGTTCTGATCATAATGTGAAATAATATATATAAAATACATAAAAAACCTGAACGTATATCACTCAAGCTTTCACAGAAACGTCTGATCATTGGGATGCCACCCAGGCGATAGAAAATCTGTCCTACTTCATATACTGTGGATCTAAATTCTTAAAATTGACAAGAATGGTACTGTATCCTCGGTATGGTGTATGTTATGTCATATTTTGATAAATGACAGTTGACAGTTATGCCGTACTTGGTTGCAGTTCACCTTTGCTAAATTACACGACGTGGTATTCATTTAACTTGACAGAGGCTGGAAGGGCTTATCCGAGGGAGATGTGTTCATCGGTTACCATGCCGACACCACTGCCTCTGTGGTACTTCAGGTGTCCAGACTGACTGAGCCTCGACGGGCAGAGGTAAACACAGAGGACGCAGAAGATGAACAAGATGAACACCGGGCCGGCAAGGTATTAATTGTCAATAGCGAACAATTCCTTGTTTTTAATATCGTATCTCACGGTATCAAAGCTAAACCAGTTGTTTAAAATGTTGATTTTTTCTGAAATGCTTTGACTGGGGAGTTGTGATGTTGTATACACACACGCACGCACGCACGCACGCACGCACGCACGCACACACACACACACACACACACACACACACACACACGTAATGTGTAGTCAGTACCAACACGGTTGTACAAAATGAAGGTCAGTGCTTATATACCACAATATTGTGTCTTTAGTTCTCAGAATGCTGTATACCTTATTCCCTACCAAATGTATTCAACTATATATATATATATATATATATATATATATATATATATGAGTAAGCTCCTTCGGTCGTGATTGACCATGGGTGAAGAAGCATCCTAGCTGTTTTGACTGTCTGCTCGGCTGGAGCAGCGTCGAGACCGATGCGAAAGAGGCAGACTCTATTCCAAAAAGGTCGCATCTGTGTATGGTCTCTGGTCTGCTGGCGTTGCTGCTGTAAGGCCATTCCAGGAGGTTGCATCGATGTCGAGCGCCTTCATGTCTTTCATGTAGACGTCCTTGTATTGCAGCCGTGGCCGACCAGTGGTTCTCTTCCCTAATGCCAGGTCTCCACTGAGGATGTCTTTTGGAATGCGGCCATTGTCCATGCGATGGACATGACACAGCCAGCGCAGTCTGCGCTGCCTGAGCAGAGCATACATACTGGGAAGGCTAGCACAAGATAGGACCTCGGCATTGGACACCTGTCTTTCCAGGATATGCCTAGGATACGGCAGATAGTTCTCAGGTGGAAGGTGTTTAATCTTCTCTCTTGTCTGGCATACGTAGTCCATGTCTCGCAGCCGTACAGTAGTGTGCTGATGACACACACAGGCGTTGTAGACTGCACATTCTACAACGAGACCTGTCTTGTTTTCACTGTCAGGTAGGGGTTCATCCACACACGAGTCGTGAGGCGGGCGAGGGTTGTAGCTGCGTTCCCGATCCTTTTGTTGATCTCTGTGTCCAAGGAGAGGTTGTTGGTGACGGCGGAGCCGAGGTACGTAAACTGAGTTCGTAGTCATGGATGGTGATGATTAGGTCGGTCGTCTTCTTCAGGCTGATGGTCAGCCCGAAGTCCTTGCAGGCCTGAGAGAAACGGTCCATCAGCGACTGGAGTTTCTGTTGGGTGTGGGTCGCAACTGCCGCGTCATCTGCAAACAACATGTCTCTGACGAGGGCGTACGTTTGTTTTGGCTCTGAGGCGGGCGATGTTGAACTGATCTAGTATGCAGGTAGATTCCTTCTGTTGTGGTGTCAAAGCCACGTTTTAGGAGCAGAATGAAGAAAATCCCAAAGAGTGTGGGAGCGAGGACGCAGCCCTGTTTGATACCACTGCGGACGTCGAATGGCTCCGAGAAGCTGCTGTTGAAATGCACTGTGGCCTTCATGTTGGTGTGGAAGGATTCTATCATGCTCTGCACTCTTGGTGGGCAGCCAATCATTTGGGAGAACCCCAAACAGGCCATCTCTGCTGACCAAATCAAATGCTTTGGTGAGGTCAATGAAAGCGACGAACAGGGGCATCTGCTGCTCTCTGCACTTCTTCTTGAGTTGGCGAAGGGAGAAATCCATGTCTACCGTTCATCTTTTAGCTCGGAAGCCGCCTTGTGATTCTGGGTAGACACGTTCTGCCAGCTTCTGCGAGCGAACAAGAGGACCCGAGCAAAGACTTTGCCGACGATGCTGAAGAGGGAGATACCTTGTTCGTTTAGAGGGTAATGATATTGGTGTCACTCATGTCCACTCAGCTCCTTCTTGCCAGCACTGGCAATGGGCTTCACGTAATGGAAACAATAGGATACGTTTGCAGTGCGTTATCAGGTCAGAGGGCTCCCGTTGCTGCCTGGGGCTTTGCCTGAGGCCTTCCACCGTCGGCTCTGCGTCCAGCTCATCTATGGTCAGCAGGCAATCGATGGCATCAAAGGCTGAGGGGGACACAATGTTCTATATAGATTATAAGTTGATATAGTGTTCCACCCATTTCTCCATCTGCTGGCTCCTGTCTGTGATCATTTATCCATGTCATCATACATTCCCCTGATGTTCCCAGATGCGGCGGCCGTCTGGAAGTCCTCACTAAGTTGTATCCAGTAATCATTGGCGCAACGCCTGGCAGGCCTGAAGATCTGCAGGTTCTTCACGCTGGAGGATTGCTTGTACTCAGCTAGGGCGACCCGCTTGGCTTCAATTGCAGGAGTCATCTCGGTGGACTTGTTCACAAAAGCAGTAGTCATGTATCTTCGAGGTCTTCTTCCCGAAGATAGTCAAGGCTATCAGATGCATGGTGTCACCTCAGAGTGCCCCAGAGTGCCCCACTTCTCTGAGTCTCCGGACTGTGAGACGCCAAGTTCTCTCTCAAAAGCCTTCGCAAATTGTTCCATGAGGTCTGGCTGAAGATCTTGCTAACGTCAATGCAGGGGTTCCTCTGAGAGTCAGGAGTCGCTCAGAGCAGTTGCTGCCTGGTTCTAACATATTTAGCAGGCTGTTCCTTACTGTGAAGCCCACCCCATGCTCTCTGGATGTATTGGAGCCCTTCCCCTGCCAGTAGAATATATAGTCCTTTTTCTTCAGTGTGTCGGAGTCCGCCGGCCGTGTTTTCTGAAGGGCGACTATGTCTACGTTGAGTGTTTTGACTTCGTTGTTTATGACAGCTGTTTTCCTGGAATGACTGATGTCCTTAAGGTTTTCAGAAAGGACGGTCTTCATTGTCCGGACATTCCAACTTCCCAGTGTTAGAGTTGGTCTCTTTCGATGTTTTTTTGTTGCCTGGTGCGATGATTGCGATCTGCTGTTCAGATGGTTCCTAATCTCCATGCACCCAATGAGGATGGCAGACCGTGGCGGGACAGCCCCTTACTGGCTGGGGGCTGCCCAGCTTGAGGCGGGCGGTAGCTATCATGTAGCTGTAGCTTAAACCTCTCCCACCGTCGGCAGCAACCGACAAGAAAAATTTAGGAACAAAGTGAATATTAAAAAAATGCATTTCGTATTAATGACGTATAGCGGTATCCCACCCATAACGCATAGCAGACAAATCTTGGGAAATCTGCAACACGCACACGCGCACGCGCATTCGCACGCATACACACACACGCACAAACACACATGCACACACACACACACACACACACACACATATATATATATATATATATATATATATATATAGTAACACTTCTATATCGTTATAGGGTCTATGTATAATTTTTGTAATTTGATGTAGGTCTTGGAGAGTGCCCAGATGCTCCTGCTACAGTGTGCCACGCCAGAATCAGTTATCCGTCTGCGGAAGACAAAGCTAAGGCTCGAGGAACAACGTCTCGTCGACTGCTACTTCAGGAAACAGAGACACAACAGCCTTGAAGAGTTTCTGTTCCACGAGCTCTGCGAAAGAGAGCCACAAAAACCGGACGTCGATCTGTTCATTCAGGTGATCATTAATAATTTATATTATATGAATAATGCCCTCCAATGTGATAAAGCGAACGTTTCTTATAACAATAACTAGAATGAATCTTAAGTTCGGTTATTTAGGTAGAAATAACATACACACTGTAAACAGTTAATGACAACAATAAAATTGAGACAATCCAGATAAATACATTTATAACAAATAATAGTGCCACCACCACAACCACCACCACCTAAAGTAAACGGTATTTGCATGGTTCACGGCGGAAGCATAACTATTCATTATAGTTGGAATGCATGACCCACACGACCGTGGTTCCACAGTGATTCACACAAACGCCAGGGATTTATCGGCTTGTGGCGGAGATAACGATAACACCCAAATTATGCATTGATTGCCAATTAACTCGACATTACGGCTTATGACTAATCAGTTCATTTCGCAAGACGTCGGTTTTATCCGACAAGTTCACTGTGTTTAAAGTAAACGGTCATTGTGTGCCTCACTGCGCATGCATGAATAGTCATTATAATCGGAGTGCACAATTAATCACCCTCGTGGAAGCCAGCAGGCTCAAAGAGATTCACATAAACACTGTTCTGTAGATGGTTGTTACGGAGATAACACCCATGTTATGCATTGATTTGCAGTACAAAACGTAGCAGAGAAAGCACTCATGCGAAAGTTCATCTTTGATACAGTACACATCGAATGTATATAAGCTTTTAACAATCACTTCCATTATCTTGTTAAATCTTGTTAAATGATTGGCTAGGTAATATGTGTTTTCTCCCATTGTCCCATATTCTGCAAACTCACATAGATTTGTGGAAGACCACAGAGGGTATGGGTCGATCCAGACTTGCGAAGGGTGGTTGCCTGGTTGTACTACATGATAAGCGAGTGTGTTTATTATGTCATTACATTTTGTGTTAATTTTACATCAGGTTACAACGCATTCGAAGTTGTTGTCGGATGCAGACATAGCGCATCTTCGCCGAGCCTTGAAGATGCAGAGGAAGACCTGTGCGTCTGCAGGCATTCGCTACAGAGCAGCAGTTCTCGAGATGCATCAGGTGAGAAAAGAAACAAATGATCACAACACGTTTATTGCTAGTAGATAACAACATTGCAGAGTAGTCACAGAACTGTCGTTTGCTGTTATATATTTTCATTATTCACCGTTGTTTGTTTGCTACCAGGGAATTCTTGAATGATGACTCGCCTCAAGAGCGACTGCTGCTGATTCAGTGTGACAGCGGGGACCAGAACATTGAACTCATCGCATGTGCTCGTCATAACATCGAAAATGAGTTCAACCAGACACTTGTGTCTAGTCAGAAACGACATGTAGTGTTTGTGATACAACTTCCTCGCACTGCTGGCGGATGCTTCACAGGATTCCAGGTTGGGTTGTCTTCAGAACTGGTTTGATTGACTATTAACATATGTTATTTATTTCGCTTCGTGCGGGCGGGCGGGCGGGCGGGCGGGCGGGCGGGCGGGCGGGCGGGCGGGCAGGCAGGCAGGCAGGCATGCAGTTATAATTACTTTACAATCTCAGGTTGGTTTTCCAAAAACAAACCTTGTGTCACTGAATGTTTTGAATGTTGAATTACATGTTTAAAAGATGCACAGTGTTTATCTTGTCATATAGGGTGGAAAGTGGATGTCGTTTCACATTGATGACCTCCAGCCTCAGCGCGACAACCTCCCGTCATTGTTGACCCTGATGGATAAATCCGTCAGCAGTTTATTCGGTGACGCAGTGGGAGAGGAGAGTGACCAGGTTGAACGCTTCGCCAAGTTTGGTCTTGATACACCCGACATCGATGCACAGCCTGAAGATATGTCGGATGCTGACGTAGCCCAGTCTTGCCAACCGAGAGAGTTGCGTGAGAGCCATGCAGGAGAAAACACTCCGAAATGCGGTGCAGACCCACCTCACCACGAAGATGTGATGCAAAGCGAGCCAACGTCTTCTCACGTTGATAGCCTCATAAGGCAGTGTGTGCATGCAGCAGGAGCCATGCTGAAAGATCCAGAAAACCTGAAGTACCGAAAGACCGAACGTGTGCAACTGCTGCTTCAGTTGCTGAAACAGAAGACACCCGGAGACCGCGGTATGTTTGCTTGGAACATGGTTATAGTGTTTCGTGAACTTACTTCATATATGGATACGAACACACTAAACCCGCGTTGCAACGTTTGCACTGGTTTTCAACTGGCTTCAACTGTTGGTCTTTGTAGCTACTGTGCATTAAATAATCTGGCGTCAGACGAATTGGCTGGAATAATCACATCAACAGTATTGTACAATCTGCTTCACTGCCAGAATTTTGGTTGTAACTGGTTTCATAGATCACTGTTTCGCTCTTATTCGGGCAGAACAGCGAAGTCATTACAAGTGTTTAAACACTTTAGAACTCACTTCTTTAAGTAAGCTTTTAATAACTTGCAGATCGATAATTGTAGAAGCATTCGTTATGTTGTATATTTTAGTATGTTGGCGTTCTTATCATATTAGTATTTTAAATTATTGTTATATTTCATATTAGTACTTATATTATTAACTGTCTTAATCTTAACATGATATAATTTTGACATGTTGATTTTGTTACCTTTTCTGTTCACGTAACATTTTAGTAGGCATATACACCACCCGATAGCACTTACGGTTGGCAGGGTCCTATAATAGTATATTTAATATTATTATCAATTATTATCTTCATACACTGGCTATTATTTGACTTGAACAATGCCCATGCAGACAGTGAAATGTTATTTGCAAGTGATAACATGATTAGCCACAACCGCTTCACAAAAGGTTGTACACATTCATCAGATATCAACTTTTTCAGAAATGCGCTTCGCCGATGTGCTGCGAAAGCGGGTTTATCTCTTGCTCAGAGACAAGGAGAAGAACGCCATAGGGGAAGAGAGGGCACAGAGATGGCTTAGAAATGAAGCAGCATCTGTTGCTTCTGTCAACAAAGCAGGCACTTTCAGGTATTGACGATGCTGATGTGTTCTATCAACAGTAGCACTTAGCACTACATCACGTATGGCACTGAACAATGCATTAAGTTACAGGCCTAAATTCATCTGAATAGCATCTTTAGTATAGAACATGCATTTGATCGGCCTTATAACAGTTATGCATACATATTATAGGGATATATGAATACACACACACACACACACTATATATATATATATATATATATATATATATATATATATATATATATATAATTTTGACATTATGATTAAATTAAATAATTGTTTAAATTAACGACACATTTGCTAAAAAGTGGAGGTTGTGTGAGGAAACAATTGTGGTGAAATTTCCAAAAAATCCACTTAGAGAAAGAGACTTCTCAAAGCACCCAACGTTTGTGTAAACTTGCAAGAATTACTCCATCTGACAGTCGCAATGTTCATGTGTTCAACATCGAACCTAGAAATGCTCATATCGAGTCCTACAACACATTCAGCTTGGTTACACATATGGCAAATTTTGGGCAACTCTAGTAATTTGCATAATTCCAAGATGACCACTAGTCATATATAAACCAATTAGTTTAGAACTACTTGTCTTAGAAATATGTGTAATATCTTTTTTTGAAGTATTTGAGTGCGTAGAAGCCATTCCTGAGGTAAACTGTTCAATTCAAGGTGAATATAATAAGCTGAAGGTCAGGAGAAGGTCACAGTTGACCTCGATGGACCATAAATGGAAACCTCTATGAAATTATATTTTGGTTTATTAATGGACATAAATGGGTAATCTTACAATATTTCACACATGTGTTCATGACAAAAGGGTAATCCATCATAATTTGAATTATTGGAAAAACGTGTTACACGTGTTAAACATAGTTTATAGTGCAAATAGCATTACTATTATTGGCATTCAGATTTATCTGTGAAGGAACATTTATATTAAGTAATTGACTTGTTTGCTTAATATGGCACAGTAATAATTTTAACAAAATGGGTTCATTCCTTGAAGCATACATACAATGACTTTCAATTAATACAAAAATGTCCTTCAAAGAAAAGTATGAATGTCAATGTTAGTAGCAATACTTATACTTGATACTACAGTGTATATATAACATATAATTTAAATTCTGATTGATTACTCTTTCTCATGAACAAATGTGTGGAATATTGTAAGATTATCCAGTTATGTTCATGAATAGATTAAACTATAATGTAACATAAGTTTCCATTTATTGTCCACCGAGAGGGCAACGTTGACCTTCAGCATCTGATCTTGACCTTGAACCTGAAAATGTGACATCAGAAATATATTTTATATACCCAAATATCCTTAACAACAGATAGTATATATAATTCTAAGAGAAGTGGTTCTGAAGTAATTTATTGAAGATAAGACGAGTATCATCATGGATTTATGCAAATTATCACAGTTGCTCAAAGTTGCAGTCAAGCTGAATTTGTTTAGGAGCAAATGAGTCAAAATCAACCAAAACGTTCACATGATAGTACATTTATAAGTTTACTATTGAAAGTATGTGACTCAAATGGACTCATTATCACTATATTGCGAGTTTACAAAAACGTTAAGTGCGTTTCAATTGGTTTCTCTTAAATATTTACAGATGTTTATTTCATCCAACCTCATCTTTTTAGCCGTATGCGTGGTTGATTTATTTGCCCCCAAATATATATATATATATATAATATATATATATATATATATATATATATATATAATATATATATATATATATATATATATATATATATATATATATATATATATATATATATATATATATATATATATATATATATATATATATATATATATATACATATATATATATATGCATTATATATATGTATACACTATATATATATGTGTGTGTGTATATGTATATATGGGCTGTGGTTATTACACAAGAAATGATATCAATTAGTTGCTTAAACAATCAAATTAATTGATTGAAAAAAACACCCGTGTTTAATTAAACATGTTCAGGTCTCAAATAAATAATTGTCAGTCAGCGAATCCATAATTATTTAGCTGCGTAATGTAATTTGTCTGTTAAAATGCATCATATGCTAAAATATACATGTATCAGATTTTTCCACAGGCTGGCCATCAGACAGAATCTTGAAGAAAAGGTGACTCCTATGCTGGCTGCGGTAATCACACTGGCCGATGCCAATGCCGGTTTGGACATCCTATCAGACAACGATGCAAGCACGTCCTGGCTCCGCACCTTGTACCTCCGAATGTTGAACGACCCACGTGTTGTGGCTTTGACCTACGCAGACCTGCAGTCTACGGACAAATCTGAGCTGGCCGAGATGCAAGTGAGATCCACTGGATGTGACGGGGCTGCGTTGAAAGCTCGGATGCCATTCTCGTGGATTATCAAAAACAAGATGGACATGCTGGTACATCAGGCTGAAGATATTCCAGGCATGTATGGAATACGCTCGGTGGCTTTTACTTCAGGGAAATTACAAGCTGAGAACAGAATTGCAATTCTTAAATTGTTGTGACAATCAGGTCAATTATTGTGCAGTGTACAGAGCAGATGCGATACCGTTGCATCAACATTATTGTGTACTTATTCTAATTTTTGATTACATCTGTGTGCAAAATACTTGCAACAATCATCAACAAAAACAATACCAAACATACATTGGTGCCATATCCTAACTTTTAAATGTTTTTATGTATTTTTAAACTTTGTGAAGCAGTTTCCCGATAACTGCAGTTATCCAACAATACGTGC
Source organism: Ridgeia piscesae (assembly GCA_025642075.2). Lineage (NCBI taxonomy): Eukaryota > Metazoa > Annelida > Polychaeta > Sabellida > Siboglinidae > Ridgeia > Ridgeia piscesae. The sequence goes on along the minus strand of JAODUO010001424.1, from coordinate 10,388 downwards.
AACAAACGCATTATACGACTTAGTCGTTCTGACAGTTTAACTAGACTTTGACGTTACTGCTACTGTTAGTTACTATATAGCATTCGTGTACACATTGTGTATTACGTTTTTTTTAGAGAGTGATGATTTGGATGCTCTAGTTCGCGGTCTTCTGTGGGAAAGTCCCCTTGGGGTCATTCTTAGGCAGATCTGTGATCAACAGCACGACATGGCAGACCTTGTGGAACTCTATCTCACAGATTTTGTTCAAATGATTCACAGACCCAGGTCAAGTAATTCCGAAATGGAACTTAAGGTAAAGATTTACCTTTAGTGACCTACTAATGGACAAATGTTTTACACGTTTTGAAATATTCATTGGTGGTGCTCTAGATTAAAAAGTAAAGGT
>JAODUO010001424.1:0-5000 GCA_025642075.2 Ridgeia piscesae | reverse complement strand
TGGATAGCCTCCTGTGTCATCCTCCTATGCCATTTCCCCTCCTGGTTTGGTATTTATGTCTTCAATGAACACTGTTAGCCTGTGTGTACCTTATGTTAATTTAATAGCCGAAAGTGACAAGATAGATGTTCCTTGATTCTTGGGCCAAGTGGTTTTGATATTTCTCCAACATTCTGGGCGCTGGGAATCATATACTAATACCACCGTTTGCTGCGTTCTCTGTTCTACGTTGGGGTGTACCAACAGAAAACTAAGATCTCAGAGTGTAGATTGGTTTGTGGTACACCGGTACATCGATTTAAAAATCCTTGCCAACTGTTCTGATAGTTTGGTGATATATTGCAGCCCAATGGAATATTGTCTTCATCTGGTTTCTGTGGTGTTGTTTCTACTTTCTCCTAGGTTCCTAGGTTGTGTGGTAAAGTCAATGTTTGTAACCGTTGATTTGCAGTAATTCCTTGATATAATAATACAATAATAATAATGCGATGACTTCTACTGTGCGTTCCGGGTATCAACAAATAGGGATCTATGGTGGATAGGCAAGGTTATAAAGGTACGTGTTTAAAAGACGTCGGAATTTGGCAATATTTCAGCTCATCTAACACTAGACGGATGCATGTTCCATTGAGTATTTGTAGCTCTATCTTTAGTCCCAATATCAGTGTTTATTTTAGGATTATGTGATCGAAGCTGGATAGATGTTCTTATAGGAGAGAAAGAGTTAAAATATGATTGCTTACATGAGAATGCATGGTAAGTAATAGTGCCTATTTCATAGATGATACTATATAGGACAGGATGCCAATATAGTGACATTAGAAGTGACATAGAATGGGTAAAGCGTAGAGACATAGTCACAATCCTTGGTAAGCAATTATGAACATGTTGTGATAACGTTAAGGACAAAAAAGGGAATCACAATAGTCTTGTCTATTAGTGACTAGCGCGGTTGCAATAGTTTTTGCAACAGACGAATACCTCCTAAATCACAAATATGATGAAATGTATTCTCTAAAATTTAACTTGTTACTATAAAAAAGACTCCTAAATTCCGTGCAGAAACTGCTGGCATAACGCAGTGACTATGTAGTAGTAATGGGAAAACATTATTACTCTCCTTTCACGCTGCCTCTGTGTGCCAAAAATAATCAACTTTGTCTTGTTAGCATTTAACTTTAATTTACTCTCAGTCATCCAGTAGAACATATCATCATGACAATTCCTATTTCAATTCTTTTATTCAAGTTTCTTTGCAAGGAACAAATGAAATCAGGAGTAATAATAATAATAATAATAATAATAAATAACATCTATTGGTGCCAATATCCTTAGAATCCGAGCTCAGTGGCGCAACAAAACTAGTGGATTAAGCATTCTACTAACAAAGGGCAGGGCAAATGTCGTCAACAGTTGGGTGAGTGCGCTAAGAAGCTAGGGTGGGTAGGTGAGATTAAACAGTTAGATTTTCAGGTGACAGCGAAATCTAATAACCTTTTTTTGCTGATTTAAAATTGTCAAAGCAGGCGCGGCGACTGAAATAGCTCGAGTTCCGGCCTTTTTCTTGATTCTGGGAACAGCAAGTAAATTTGAGCTTGACGACTGGAGCTGTCTGTGCTGTCATGTTGGCGTGAATATTGAGGGCACATATGAAAATTGTTTAGATGAAAGAGCTTGGTAGGTGATTGTATATATCTTAAACATGCTATGGAATCGCCCAGAGAGCTATTGCAGTGATTTTAGGAATGACACTGAGCGAGAGAAACGAGGAGACTGGGAAATGATCCTTGCCAAATACTTGTTGTCGCGCTGAAGTTTAGCTATGTCTTTATTGGCATTATTATGAAGGAAGGAATTACAGTAAGAAAGTATGTTACTAACAAGTGCTGTTGCGATCCTTTTAGCGAATGAAAGAGGCATATACCGAAAAATGCGGCGACGGATGTGGAAACAGCAACGATACGTTCATTTCTGAGACATAATGTTTAAAGTTGAAGTTATGATCAAAGGTTATGCCTAGATTCCGTACACAGTTAGCTGGTGTGGAGTTTTGACTGAGGCTACATGCTGGGGAAAACATTTAGTGTTCTGCGAGTACCAATTTTAAGGAACCCATTTTTTTGCATTTAACTAGAATTTGCTGTCAGTTATCCAAAAAATATCTTGTAGGCAATCATTTCGTTCGCTTAAGGAGCGACTTGCATCAGACATACCTAATGATATTTTAACCTGATTATCATCTGCGTAAAGACGGTGCTCCAGAATGTCTTCGGATTACAGCGCTGAATGGTGTGGTGTACAGGGTGAAGAGCAAAGGCCCAAGAATAGAACTCCGGGGAATGCCACGTGAAGTGGGTAATGTGGTCGAAAAACAGTTCTTTATCGTTAGGTATGATGAAAACCAAATCAGCGTTGTGCCCGATAAGCCGTACGAAATAGATGATATAAAAATGTAAGTATCATCCGCATAACGATGGTGACTCATATGATGACGATTAATAACTGAATGTAATGGAGTAACGGTCCCAAAATTGAACCCTTATAAACATCACATGATATATTGTGTGGCGACAATCTTAGCCCTCTTGTGTCTACCACATAGATAGCTTATGACACATGTAATACAGTTGCCAGCGTTGTTTTAGTGTGCATTATTGCTATTACAGTGAGGCGACCGACCGATACAACACATACAAAGATCGTTGCAACACGTTCTTCATGGAGCTGGTGTCACGCCTCTGCTTTGAAGGTGACATGCCGCCAGAGAGCGACGTAGTCACCCGATTACTTGAGCACGTGACACGCCAAACAAGCACTGATCAGCCAGTGACCAAAGAGATGACCATCTTTGACAGCATCGATCCAACTCCGGTTGTGCGTTCCCTGCTGCTCCAGTTGCTTCTTCGATCAGAGTGAGTTAAATAGCACGGCATAGACTGGGTTACAAAGGGGCGTACGCCGCCTTCACCCTTCCACTTTAGTGCAAAGGATGTCTACACGACGTATCAAGTGGGGATGCCGTTTTGGGTATTAGGAGCTTCAACGCAGATGCACTAGGATGCCTTAATGGGTGCAGTTTGCTGTTGTGTGAGCCTTAATTGGGATGCAAATATTTTTTTTTATGAACCTGCAAACGCAGGTACATTACGCAAGTAAAGAAATCTACAGGTCAGAATACATTAGTATCATTTATTATACTAACTAACAATTGTGTTTTCATGAGGGTCGTGAACAATTAATTAAGAGAACCAACACCACTATAGACGTATATATTAAATTATTATGTATATAATATATTAAACATAATACATAGTTGGGTGTTTTATTTTATTTGGAATATGGGACAATAGTAACTAGTTAGTGCACATATCCAAATAGCAATTGTGCAATTAATGTGTTCATTATACACGTGATACCATGTACATGCTTCAAAATCATATAATTAAATGAGGCAATTCGTGTTGTTAGGGTGGACGTTGTGAAGAAACATCTTCAACAATACTTTGATCAAGCCAAGCAAATGTTGCAGCAGAACACTGAACAAACGATACAATTGTGCATGCTGTTCGTGAATTGTCTTCAAGTAAGTGTATTGTGATAACAATATGAAACTATCAAAATACGTTATCAAACGTATTTACCTTGATTACTTGATTTGCACATGTGTGAGTGAGTGAGTGAGTGAGTGTGTGTGCGTGTGCGTGTGTGTGTGTGTGTGTGTGTGTGTGTGTGTGTGCGTGCGTGTGTGCGTATATGCATATGTATATATGTATGTATGTGTGTTTGCGTGTGCGTATGTACGTGTGCATGTATATATGTATATATGTGTCATTATAACAACATAACAAACATGATATATGAACAACTATATGTTAAAAAAATATTAAAGTGCATTTGTGTAACTTCTCAACTGATGTTACACATGTTTGAATCCAATTATACTGCAGGATTCCTACCATAACAAGGCAAGCAGTCTTGTGGAATCAGAACCGGAGCTACTAAAGATGGCAACAGATGCAATGAGCAGAGCAAAGGAACATCTCACTGCTAAAGGTCTTCATGTTGACAAATTTGAGGCGATAGCACTGACACAGTTCGGCTTGTCCGTTGTCGCCACATGGATGGAGAGACAGTACGTGCAAAAGCAACGATGCAGCAACAAGACAGAAATTCTCAGAATGTTTGGCGTGGCTAAACGACTTTGTGATCAGCCACTGCGCTGGCCAGGGTAAGAGTTTATAAAAGTGGCATGCATATGACATTGACTTTTAACACTAGGTTTAGGAAGTTTAAACTATTAGTAGATAATGTATTCTATGCACAGACTATTTCAACGAACTGTTACTGTTAAAAGGTAGTATTGTGTTGGTAAGAAACGTACTGATAAAATGCTAGCACTGCAACCCTTTATGTTATTATGTAATGGCCATGGTAAGCGTCAATGCATAGTTTCTTTACAACTAATTAAGTCGGTAGAACTATTTGAGAAATCATTCGGTTCATGATGTGTATTTGTCTTTTCAGACTGTTCCTCATGCGACAATTGGGTCGGCGCTTTGGTCTACATTGTCTGCGCACTGTTGTTGAAGAACCAGCGATGAAATGGGTACTACCCCAGGATGCGAGAGATACGCAGGTGAAATGTGGTGTTCAAGTATTTTGCCCTTAAATTGAATAACATTGTCAGAAAAAGATCCTTGTGTTTCTAGAATTAGGGTAGGAAATAGAGTAAAACTGTAACATCGGTGTAATTGTTTCGAAAAAAATGTTTTATATGCTTACTAGTTGCTGTGAAATTGTGTGTATGAGCTTGCGGGCGGGCGAGCGGCCGTGCATGCGTGGTGTGCGTTATATAAGTATAGAAATTCCGTTAATGATAACACCAAATATTAATAAGTGAACTGATATATCGTATTCTACTTGCAGAATGATGATATGGTCGATAGATTTGTGGTGATAGGCGAAACCTACATGCTTCTCAGGAAGATCATCACGTGGGT
>JAODUO010001423.1:215000-280000 GCA_025642075.2 Ridgeia piscesae | reverse complement strand
CCAAAGGTTGCCTGTGTAGCAAAGGTCTTCTCATGAAACGGCCGTATATTATTTTGCTTATGTAACTCTCTTTCAACTCGTTGTTGCAGTTACAATTTTGCAGGAGTTATAAACTATCCGGGTGACGTTTCTGCCGATGCGTGATAAATTTAAAATAATTAGTTTGTCGCGAGACGCGAAGTAATTATTATATAAATACCACAGTCTGTTCGTTAATTCTCTTGTGGTGATCATTATGAAGAGTTGGTTGACATTTCGTTCTGTTCATTAAATTACTACGTTTGTTTAAATCACTGTCACGGATTATTATTATTATTATTATTATTATTATTATTATTATTATTATTATTATTATTATTATTATTATTATTATTATTATTATTATTATTATTATTATTAGTATTAGTATTATAGTAGTATTATTATTATTATTATTATTATTATTATTATTATTAGTAGTAGTAGTAGTAGTAGTAGTAGTAGTAGTAGTAGTAGTAGTAGTAGTAGTAGTAGTAGTAGTAGTAGTAGTAGTAGTAGTAGTAGTAGTAGTAGTAGTAGTAGCAGTATGTAGTATTATTATAAAAAGTTGTGCTTATGCAGTCATTCGTCAACTGAATGCAAATAAATCATGCTCCGTTTGTTGGACGTGATTATAATTTTACACGTGTAGTCCTACAATCAGAGCATGTCAACAAAACAAAAAATATAATTACTTGTCACTAATACAGGTAAATAAAACTATAATATGTACGTCTAAAATGATAGCGCGTGTTAGATGGTATTCTGTTTACGTCTCACTAAGCTCAGAAAGTTCCCGTAGTCGTTGACACGTACCACCAACAAGTGTTGACCTATTCAAGGCACTCGTACGAACGGATAAACTATGACGCCGGCCCCTCGTCAATACAACTACACTGCAGTTCTTTGTCAAACAACACTAAAAATCCTCACACACTGTTTTATATTTGACATTATTTAAATGTGTCACCTCTGACGTCACGAGCTTCTCCTGCTCAGCCAACAGAATGAATTATGGTGCGGTGAGTAATCAGTGAGTTGTCTCTCTTTCAGAAAGGCATGTCAGTGGACGAAAGACCTGATCATGACGCAACGTAGCAGTTTAATGTCAACGAAACCACATCATTGTCCAAACTGCTGGACAAAACGTCACAGATAGAATGTCACAGTAAATAGCGTACATGTGACAGTGGACAGAGAACACAGAAATGTCACCCGCCTAAATGTATTGGTCATTGTATGTTCCTACACATCGGTACATATGTCCATACTCTAACAGAGATTTAAACAAACGTAATATTTTAATGAACTGAACGAAATGTTAACCAACTCTTCATAATGGTCACCACAGGAGAGTTAACGAACAGCCCTCGGTATTTATACAATAAATGCATTGCGTTTCGCGACACGCTGATGATTCCGGAAAAATGTAACCGCGACAGCGTGTTGAAAAATAGTTACATAAGCAAAGTAATACGCGGCCGTTCCATGAGAATTGATCTGATATTTACATTCGTATTTTGAATGCTATTTTATATGTCACTATTAAAACATATTTTAGGTATACAATTGCAGTGGACTAAAGGTAGAGCCTATGTCTCAAAACCTATGACCTTTGCTACATAGGTAACCTTTGGTAGGGCCTACGTCATATAACCTTTGCTACAAAGGCAACCGTTGCAAACGGATATTACGTCAACACGTATGACGTAATGACATTTGTGTTCATAAATCTGTTGAAAGGTTCTTCCTCCGTAGTGCAAAAGCCGCCCCTGCAGTCCCAGATACGCTATATAAGAGTACAGCTGGCAGCGTCAGTAGTCAGCAGAAGGCAGACAACGCGAAGATGGCCAAGAAGTTGTTAGCGGTATTTGCTGTTTGTTGTCTGAGTGCCGTCTTCGTCTCGGCCAAATCCACACGCAACAGTGACCTTCCTGACGCGGCTGATTTCGATTGGGATCACTTTTCTTACGGCTGGGGTGTCGGAGCTGGTCTATTTCAGGTCAAAACCATCGTGACTGACGGTAAGTAGATCTCCTAGATTTAGACGATGCCACATAAAACTACACCATGACATGGGAAGCATGGTATTATCGGTTCTCAATAATCTAAGCACAAATTTTGAATAATTTTAAAAAAGATTGCACCATTTATAAATGTTATTGTTATTTTGTACCGTAAATCTCAACCACTCGGTGACAAAGGTCGGTTAGGGTCGGGCGGGCGGGCGGGCGGGCGGGCGGGCGGGCTGGCTGGCTGGCTGGCTGGCTGGCTGGCTGGCTGGCTGGCGGGCGGGCGGGGGGCTGGTTGGCTGGCTGGCTGGCTGGCTGGCTGGCTGGCTGGCTGGCTGGCGGCGGGCGGTCGGTCGGTCGGTCGGTCGGTCGGTCGTTCGGTCGGTCGGTCGGTCGGTCGGTCGGTCGGTCGGTCGGTCGGTCGGTCGGTCGGTCGGTCGGTCGGTCGGTCGGTCGGTCGGTCGGTCGGTCGGTCGGTCGGTCGGTCGGTCGGTCGGTCGGTCGGTCGGTCGGTCGGTCGGTCGGTCGGTCGGTCGGTCGGTCGGTCGGTCGGTCGGTCGGTCGGTCGGTCGGTCGGTCGGTCGGTCGGTCGGTCGGTCGGTCGGTCGGTCGGTCGGTCGGTCGGTCGGTCGGTCGGTCGGTCGGTCGGTCGGTCGGTCGGTCGGTCGGTCTGGTCGGTCGGTCGGTCGGTCGGTCGGTCGGTCGGTCGGTCGGTCGGTCGGTCGGTCGGTCGGTCGGTCGGTCGGTCGGTCGGTCGGTCGGTCGGTCGGTCGGTCGGTCGGTCGGTCGGTCGGTCGGTCGGTCGGTCGGTCGGTCGGTCAGTCGGTCGGTCGGTCGGTCGGTCGGTCGGTCGGTCGGTCGGTCGGTCGGTCGGTCGGTCGGTCGGTCGGTCGGTCGGTCGGTCGGTCGGTCGGTCGGTCGGTCGGTCGGTCGGTCGGTCGGTCGGTCGGTCGGTCGGTCGGTCGGTCGGTCGGTCAGTCGGTCGGTCGGATTACACCATTCGCTGAGAAGTTAATTGAAAGGTAAAAATCGCCTGTGTGTCTATTGCAGAGAAGAATCACCGTTTCTGCGAGTACAAAGTGCGAGAAGAGCACGACGAGATGGCCGAGGAGCTCTTCCGGCTCAGTCGGCACGGCCAGCTCAACCCCGACCACAGCGGCTGGCCCGGCTGGCACCCCGCGCCCGCCAGGTACACTCGACTTAGACTACCAGTCGGCAGTAAATCTTCCGCAAAGAAAATCATGAGAAAACGTTGTATACAATGTTTTAACTGTTCCGAGAATGGCATGAGCTGCACGAAACATGACATGTAAGTACTCGGTCTGTGGGTAGTACAACATCAGCATTCAGTAGTTTACATCATATAATTTATAAGAACGACAGTACTGTTGATGGAAAGTCGTTCATTTACGACTAGATACTCTCGTTGTTGAAACCAAGACTGTGTTTTATGTTTTGTAATTTGTATAATTGTATAATATTTATTCGGTAATAAGCCATTACGATCATGACAGTTATTAGAAAATTACTACATAATGTAGCAAGGATATTGTTTGAGTCTAAGTTAGGAAAAAGCAACTAATGTGATTACGAAACCGTCAGAAATATGGCATTTATTTCTAAAGTTTTTCATGGGAATGATCCGTTGTCAGACGTAGCGTAAGGAAAGGGGCAGTTGCCATGGAGACTGAACACTTTTTGGGGTACGTTTTGTGATTAGATAGCTATAAACGTAATCGGAAATGAATAAAATTCATATTTTACTGTCTCTATAATTAAAGGTTGTGATCGCGTGATGAGTGATATGACACAAGTCTAATAATTGCCTAAGGGCTTCATAGTAGGACATTTTAAACCCAGCCCGAGAGTGACTTATATGTGTCCCACCTCAATGCGATATGTTATCACTTGGCGATTCTGGAAACTATTATTATTGACGCCATTTTTTTATCGTCAACGTCGTCGTTATCATAGTCGTCACAAATGATATTGTCGTCGTCGTTTTAATTCCTCGTTAATTCCACAAGTGCCGAGAAAACAGATCAGATTGAAATGTGGTGCAGTGAATAACCAGTGAGTTGTCTCTCTTTCAGAAAAACATGCCAGTGAACACTTAACCACAACACGACGCTGAGAGAGAGAGAGAGAGAGAGAGAGAGAGAGAGAGAGAGAGAGAGAGAGAGAGAGAGAGAGAGAGAGAGAGAGAGAGAGAAGAAAGGACGGGTCGACATCTCTGCCTGTGGTGTCAACACCTTTTGTTGTTTTTATTTGTTTCGATATCTACTAAATATCGCAAAAATCGATGCACCAATTATTGACGATCGATCGTATTGTGTTTTCCGTCGACATGAAATGTTCTTGTGATTGATGTGAACAATCGGTAGTGTGCAGAAATAAACATCGATAACAACACGTGACTTGTTAGTGCATAGTAGTTGATGAGTGACGATAGGCCAGAAAACGTAGGAGTCGGTGGCGGTGGCTTGGGGAGAAAAAGGACAAAACAGGACGTCTCTAGATTTGTTTAGATAAATTGTTGACTCGACATCAAAGCAATTTGCGCCAGACGTCTTCCTGAGGATTGGAGGAATTATAAGGAACTTGGTTAAAATGAAAATGCAGTCTCCTGGCGGTACACATTATTGATTAATTAGTTAGTTGTTATTCTCCTCAGAATATAGCAAGCTTGTATATTCAGCACGCTACATGACCATTGACTCCTTTTGACTCAATTTAAAAATAAGAATCACGAATTTGGACAATACTAGTTCGTGACCTGTCCGCTAGGGGGGACGCCACCAATTATCCCCTAGGATCGCTGCATGACCTTTGCTCTTGACCTTTGACCTTCCCCCTCCTCCGGTGGAATTCCACCGCGCCGCGCCAAGTGCGCGTTGATAAGCACATCATGTATGTTTTGACCCGTTGTGTTTTGTTTTGACCCGTTGTGTTTTGTTTTGACCCGTTGTGTTTTGTTTTGACCCGTTTTATTTTGTTTTGACCCGTTGTGTTTTGTTTTGAACCGTTTTATTTTTTTTTGTAAACATACCATGTCTGTAAACTAACGATGTCTGTCAACTTGCCATGTCTGTAAACATAACGTGTCTGTAAACATACCGCGTCTGTAAACTTGACGTGTCTGTAAACTTGCTGTGTCTGTAAACATACCGTGTCTGTAAACATACCGTGTCTGTAAACTTGACGTTTCTGTAAACTTGCCGTGTCTGTAAACATACCGCGTCTGTAAACTTGACGTGTCTGTAAGCTTGCTGTGTCTGTCAACTTGTCGTATCTTTCAACGTTTCGTGTCTGTCAACTTGTTGTGTCTGTAAACTTGCAGTGTCTATAAACTTGTAGTGTCTGTCAACTTGCCATGTTTCAAAACATACCGCGTCTGTCAACTTGCCATGTCTGTCAACTTGCTATGTCTCTGAACGTGTCGTGTCGTGACTTGCAGTTTCTGTCAACCTACTGTTTGTTTGTGTTTTTGATTTGTTTAGCTTTGTTCCGTTTTGTTTTGTTTTGTTTTGTCCCGTTTTGTTTTGTTTTGTCCCGTTTTGTTTTGTTTTGTCCCGTTTCGTTTTATTTTGTCCCGTTTTGTTTTGTTGTGTTTTGTCCAGTCTTGTTCGGTTCGGTTCGGTTCGGTTCGGTTCGGTTCGGTTCGGTTCGGTTCGGTTCGGTTCGGTTCGGTTCGGTTCGGTTCGGTTCGGTTCGGTTCGGTTCGGTTCGGTTCGGTTCGGTTCGGTTCGGTTCGGTTCGGTTCGGTTCGTTCGTTCGGTTCGGTTCGGTTCGGTTCGGTTCGGTTCGTTCGTTCCGTTCCGGTTCGTTCCGTTCCGTTCCGTTCCGTTCCGTTCCGTTCCGTTCCGTTCCGTTCCGTTCCGTTCCGTTCCGTTCCGTTCCGTTCCGTTCCGTTCCGTTCCGTTCCGTTCCGTTCCGTTCCGTTCCGTTCCGTTCCGTTCCGTTCCGTTCCGTTCCGTTCCGTTCCGTTCCGTTCCGTTCCGTTCCGTTCCGTTCGGTTCCGTTCGGTTCCGTTCGGTTCCGTTCGGTTCGTTCGGTTCGGTTCGGTTCGGTTCGGTTCGGTTCGGTTCGGTTCGGTTCGGTTCGGTTCGGTTCGGTTCGGTTCGGTTCGGTTCGGTTCGGTTCGTTCGTCGGTTCGGTTCGGTTCGGTTCGTTGGGTTCGTTCGTTGCGTTGCGTTGTTCGTTGCGTTGCGTTCGTTGGTTCGTTGCGTTGCGTTGCGTTGCGTTGCGTTGCGTTGCGTTGCGTTGCGTTGCGTTGCGTTGCGTTGCGTTGCGTTGCGTTGCGTTGCGTTGCGTTGCGTTGCGTTGCGTTGCGTTGCGTTGCGTTGCGTTGCGTTGCGTTGCGTTGCGTTGCGTTGCGTTGCGTTGCGTTGCGTTGCGTTGCGTTGCGTTGCGTTGCGTTGCGTTGCTTGCGTTGCGTTGCGTTGCGTTGCGTTGCGTTGCGTTGCGTTCTGGTTCGGTTCGTTCGGTTCGGTTCGGTTCGGTTCGGTTCGGTTCGGTTCGGTTCGGTTCGGTTCGGTTCGGTTCGGTTCGGTTCGGTTCGGTTCGGTTGGTTCGGTTCGTTCGTTGTTCGTTCGGTTCGTTCGGTTCGGTTCGGTTCGGTTCGGTTCGGTTCGGTTCGGTTCGGTTCGGTTCGGTTCGGTTCGGTTCGGTTCGGTTCGGTTCGGTTCGGTTCGGTTCGGTTCGGTTCGGTTCGGTTCGGTTCGGTTCGGCTCGGTCGGCTCGGCTCGGCTCGGCTCGGCTCGGCTCGGCTCGGCTCGGCTCGGCTCGGCTCGGCTCGGCTCGGCTCGGCTCGGCTCGGCTCGGCTCGGCTCGGCTCGGCTCGGCTCGGCTCGGTCGGCTCGGTTCGGTTCGGTTCGGTTCGGTTCGGTTCGGTTCGGTTCGGATCGGATCGGTTCCGTTCCGTTCCGTTCCGTTCCGTTCCGTTCCGTTCCGTTCCGTTCCGTTCCGTTCGGTTCGGTTCGGTTCCGTTCCGTTCCGTTCCGTTCCGTTCCGTTCCGTTCGTTGCGTTGCGTTGCGTTGCGTTGCGTTGCGTTGCGTTGCGTTGCGTTGCGTTGCGTTGCGTTGCGTTGCGTTGCGTTGCGTTGCGTTGCGTTGCGTTGCGTTGCGTTGCGTTGCGTTGCGTGCGTTGCGTTGCGTTGCGTTGCGTTGCGTTGCGTTGCGTTGCGTTGCGTTGCGTTGCGTTGCGTTGCGTTGCGTTGCGTTGCGTTGCGTTGCGTTGCGTTGCGTTGCGTTGCGTTGCGTTGCGTTGCGTTGCGTTGCGTTGCGTTGCGTTGCGTTGCGTTGCGTTGCGTTGTGTATGTTATGTAAGAAAACTTGGCAAGGTTAGCGCATCAAAACTTTGAATGGCACCAGTTTTTCACGTTATGACTATGGTCGAAGGTGTAATTTTGTAAGAAATTGTGTTATGATCCTGATCTGACCCGCCATTTTTACGGAAGGTGTGTTTTACACGTGGTAGGAAGTGTTATATTCACAATATGTAAGGGATATATAAATGAGCGCTAGTATAGCAACTCTCGCAAGGGCTGTGAGGCCGGACAGATGCACTGAGACAACCACTCACACACAGACACAGTAGACAGATGCACTGAGACAACCACTCACACACAGAAACCGTAGACAGATGCATTGAGACAACCACTCACACACAGACACAGTAGTCAGATGCATTGAGACAACCACTCACACACAGACACAGTAGTCAGATGCATTGAGACAACCACTCACACACAGACACAGTAAACAGATGCATCGAGACAACCACTCACACACAGACACAGTAGACAGATGCACTGAGACTACCACTCACACACAGACACAGTAGTCAGATGCATTGAGACAAACACTCACACACAGACACAGTAGACAGATGCATTGAGACAACCACTCACACACAGACACAGTAGTCAGATGCATTGAGATAACCACTGACACAGACACAGTAGACAGATGCACTGAGACAACCTCTCACACACAGACACAGTAGTCAGATGAACTGAGATAACCACTGACAAGACACAGTAGACAGATGCACTGAGACAACCACTCACACACAGACACAGTAGACAGATGCACTGAGACAACCACTCACACACAGACACAGTAGACAGATGAACTGAGATAACCACTGACACAGACACAGTAGACAGATGCACTGAGACAACCCCCCACACACAGACACAGTAGTCAGATGAACTGAGATAACCACTGACACAGACACAGTAGACAGATGCACTGAGACAACCACTCACACACAGACACAGTAGACAGATGCACTGAGACAACCACTCACACACAGACACAGTAGACAGATGCACTGAGACAACCACTCACACACAGACACAGTAGACAGATGCACTGAGACAACCACTCACACACAGACACAGTAGACAGATGCACTGAGACAACCACTCACACACAGACACAGTAGACAGATGCACTGAGACAACCACTCACACACAGACACAGTAGACAGATGCACTGAGACAACCACTCACACACAGACACAGTAGTCAGATGAACTGAGATAACCACTGACACAGACACAGTAGACAGATGCTTTGAGATAACCACTGACACAGACACAGTAGACAGATGCACTGAGACAACCACTCACACACAGACACAGTAGTCAGATGAACTGAGATAACCACTGACACAGACACAGTAGACAGATGCACTGAGACAACCACTGACACACAGACACAGTAGTCAGATGAACTGAGATAACCTCTGACACGGACACAGTAGACAGATGCCCTGAGACAACCACTCACACACCGACACAGTAGTCAGATGCATTGAGACAAGCACTCACACACAGTCGAACTGAAAAATCACTCCCTGTTGTAATGTCCTTGTGATTCGCCAAAATCACAATATAATCCAAAGGACTTCAGGTCCTCTTGGTCCATTTTTGTTGATAAAGTTGCTGACAATACTTACTATTTTATTTTATTTACATCCACCAAAACATACCGGGTAGTGCTTTGATTGTTTTTTTTAATACTCAATAATAGTTATATTCCTATTTGTGAACTAATGCCTTTAGGTTTTTGTCAGAGTTGGTGCGACATTTACAAAGAAACTGAACCCGTCTGCAACATCGTCTATCTTATTTGTATTTGTGATACCATTATTAATAAATGAGTTGGGGGGACGTGAGTTTTGTTTTTTAATAATTTCATTTAAAACTGTCCAGGTATTTTAATATAGTTTTTTGTCTTACTAGCAGTGTGTTATAACACTTTCTCGCTAAACCTGAGAACAGAAGTAAGTTTTCTTATATTTTGTATCCCTATTTTCATTACAATTTTTATGCCAGCAGCTTATTATTTTACAAGTTCTTTTTCGTTTTACGATTTGTTTCTAACCTGTGGTTACCCCGGGTTTGTTACTAGGTGACACTGTATTAGAACACATTTTGTTATAGACAATTCTCATGACACACCTGCCTGAATGAATTTACGAATATATCATCACCGACTTCTGCATCGGTTTCATTTAATACATTATCCCAATTCATTAATGAGATATAATTTCTGATAGATTTTGTCAATTTTCTTACATATCTGTGTTTTTTTTATATTTATAACAGCTGTTCTGGTGTTCCATCGTCGATGGCCTATGATCCCAACCAGCAAATAGACATAAGTAAGTAAGCTGTTCTAAGACGGTGTGCCGAAAAATTGCCAGAATGTGCGTTCATCCGTCACAGAATGACCCAGATATACATTTGCGACGTTTCGTACTTGTTAATAACACACTTTGGTATGCACATTGTACCAAGCTACTGCAGTGAATAGAACCTCGGACATGAACATCTAGCCTCCGTGGTTAGGACAACAAACATGTTGACCTATGCATGTCTGCATTGACGATAATTTATAAATGAATTGTTGTGTTTACTTGAATAAAAATGTGCAAACCGTATTGCTTGTTGTTTCTCCTGTTATAACTAGCGTTCACACAGGTCCCCGTTTTTCATGTATGGTCACTCTTATTACACAAATAATTATTAACTTCGTTCTCATGCCACCACCCATGTTGTCACGTGACAACTTTCATAGTCTATCCTTGTAAGGCATGCTTTATTTTCTAAGTCTACTAAAATAAAACATGACATTTGCACTTACCTTTATTCTACAAAACACTAACAAAGTCAAAGACCATTGCACATGTAATCATATGTCGCCCATCTTCTGGTAATGGGTAACCGATTTAGATCATTGCGCGTGTGCAATGTCTTCCTACAGCATCAAATTGTAGTTCACAATCGCTACCATGTCCAATATGTAGGTCACATAGGTCACGTTCTCCACGTAGGGAACTTACATATGTCGTTGCGCAACATCTACACATGAGGCTAGGACAGTTTTCTGTCACGTGCAGACCATATGTTCCGTTAAAATGACGCTTCCTACCACGTGTAAAACACACCTTCCGTCAAAATGGCGGAACAGATCAGGATCATAACACAATTTCTTGCAAAATTATAACGTTAAAAACTGGTGCCATTTAAAGTTTTGATGCGATAACCTTGCCAAGTTTTCTTACTTGACACATACAACGCGACGCGACGCGACGCGACGCGACGCGACGCGACGCGACGCGACGCGACGCGACGCGACGCGACGCGACGCGACGCGACGCGACGCGACGCGACGCGACGCGACGCGACGCGACGCGACGCGACGCGACGCGACGCGACGCGACGCGACGCGACGCGACGCGACGCCACGCCACGCCACGCGACGCCACGCCACGCGACCCACGCCACGCCACGCACGCACGCACGCCACGCCACGCCACGCCACGCCACGCCACGCCACGCCACGCCACGCCACGCCACGCCACGCCACGCCACGCCACGCCACGCCACGCCACGCCACGCCACGCCACGCCACGCCACGCCACGCCACGCCACGCCACGCCACGCCACGCCACGCCACGCCACGCCACGCCACGCCACGCCACGCCACGCCACGCCACGCCACGCCACGCCACGCCACGCCACGCCACGCCACGCCACGCCACGCCACGCACGCCACGCGCCACGGACGCACGGCACGCACGGGACGACGGACGGCCACGCGGACGGGACGGGACGACGGACAGGACAGGACGGGACGGGACACGAGGACGGGACGGGACGGACGACGAGCGGCGACGGCGACGAGCGACGGAGACGCGAGACGCGAGGACGAGCGACGGACGACGGACGGAGGCGCACGGACGAGACGGACGGACGGAGACGGAACGACGGAACGGAACGGAAAGGAACGGAGACGGAACGGAACGGAACGGAACGGAACGGAACGGAACGGAACGGAACGGAACGGAACGGACGAACGGAACGGAACGGAGAACGGAACGGAACGGAACGGAACGGAACGGAACGGAACGGAACGGAACGGAACAAGGGACAAAAAACAAAACGGGAAAAACAAAACGAAACGGGAACGAACAAAACAAACGGGACAACACAAAACAAAACGGGACGAAACTAAACAAAATGGGACAATACAAAACAAAATGGGACAAAACAAAACGGGAAAACAAAACAAAACGGGACAAAACAAAACGGCACGTTCAGAGACACAGCAAGTTGAGAGACATGGCAAGTTGACAGGCGCGGTATGTTTTCAAACATGGCAAGTTGACAGACACTATAAGTTTATAGACACTGCAAGTTTACAGACACAACAAGTTGACAGAGACTTAAATTTCAGAGACACACCAAGTTGACAGATACGACAAGTTGACAGATACGACAAGTTGACAGACACAGCAAATTTACAGACACGTCAAGTTTACAGACGCGGTATGTTTACAGACACGGTATGTTTACAGACACGACACTGTAAGTTTACGGACATGGCAAGTTGACAGACACCGTAAATTTACATACACGGTCTGTTTACAAAACAAAATAAAACGGGTCAAAACAAAACACAGCGGGTCAAAACAAAATAAAACGGGTCAAAACAAAAGACAAGAGGTCAAAACAAAACAAAATGGGACAAAACAAAACACAACGGGTCAAAACAAAGCACAACGGGTAAAAAAACGGGTAAAAACAAAACACACGGGTGAAAACAAAACGGGTCAAAACAAAACACAACAGGTCAAAACAAAACACAACAGGTCAAAACGAAACACAACTGGTCAAAACAAAATACAACGGGTCAAAACATATATGATATGCTTATCAACGTGCACTCAGCGCGGCGCGGTGGAATTCCACCAGGAGGTAGGGGGAGGTAAAAGGTCAAGGACAAAGGTCATGCAACGCCACCTATGTGGTTAACTGGTGGCGCCCCCTAGCGGACAGGTCGCGAATTAGTATTGTCCAAATTTGTGATTCTTATTTTAAAAATTGGGTCAAAAGGATTCAAAGGTCATGAAGCGTGCTGAATATACAAACTTCCTATATTCTGAGGAGAATAACAACTAAATAATTAATCAATAATTTGTACCGCCGGGAGACTGCCTTTTCATTCTAACCAATATGTCTGCCGCAAATTGCTTTGATGTCGAGTCAACAATTTGTCTAATAAAATCGAAATAGACGTCCTGTTTTGTCCTTTTTCTCCCCAAGCCACCACCACCGACTCATACGTTTTCCGGCCGATCGTCACTCATCAACTACTAAGCACTAACAAGTCACGTGTTACGTTATCGATGTTTATTTCTGCGCTCCACCGATTGTTCACATCAATCACAAGAACAGTTAATGTCGACGAAAAACAAAATACGATCGATCGTCAATAATTGGTGCATCGATTTTTGCGATATTTAGTAGATATCGAAACAAATAAAAACAACAAAAGGTGTTGACACCACAGGCAGAGATGTCGACGCGTCCTCTCTTTTCTCTCTTTCTCTCTCTCTCTCTCTCTCTCTCTCTCTCTCTCTCTCTCTC
The DNA here is from genome assembly GCA_025642075.2 of Ridgeia piscesae. Classification (NCBI taxonomy): domain Eukaryota; kingdom Metazoa; phylum Annelida; class Polychaeta; order Sabellida; family Siboglinidae; genus Ridgeia; species Ridgeia piscesae. The sequence goes on along the minus strand of JAODUO010001423.1, from coordinate 267,025 downwards.
TCTCTCTCTCTCTCTCTCTCTATCTATCTCTCTCTCTCTCAGCGTCGTGTTGTGGTTAAATGGTCACTGGCATGTTTTTCTGAAAGAGAGACAACTCACTGGTTATTCACTGCACCACATTTCAATCTCATCTGTTTTCTCGGCACTTGTGGAATTAACGAGGAATTGAGACGACGACGACGATATCATTTGTGACGACTCTGACAACGACGACGTTGACGATAACAAAGGTGACGTCAGTGATAATGGTTTGCAGAATCGCCAAGTGATGACATATCGCATGAAGGTGGGACGAATATAAATCACTCTTTGGTTGGGTTTAAAATGTCCTACTGAGGAGCCCTTAGGCAATTATTAGACTTGTGTCATATCACTCATCACGCGATCACAACCTTTAATTCTAGAGACAGTAAAATATATGAGTTTTATCCATTTGCGATTACGTTTAAAACTATCTAACCACAACAAGTACCCAAAAAACGAGTTCACTCTCCATGGCAACTGCCCCTTTCCTTACTCTACGTCTGACAGTGGATCATTCCCAACAAAATCTTTTGAAATAAACGCCATATTTCTGACTGTTTCGTAATCACGTTAGTTGCTTTTTCTACCTTAGAATATTAACTCAAAACAACATGCTTGCTACATTATGTAGTAATTTTCTAGTAACTGTCATGATCGTAATGGCATCTAGTCGTAAGTGAACGACTTTCCATCAACACTACTCTCGTTCTTATAAATTATATGATGTAAACTACTGAATGCTGATCTTGTACTACCCATAGACCGAGTACTTACATGTCATGTTGCGTGCAGCTCATGCCATTCTCGGAACAGTTAAAACACTGTATACAACGTTTTCTCATGATTTTCTTTGCGGAAGATTTACTGCCGACTGGTAGTCTATGTCGTGTGTACCTTGCGGGCACGCCGTGCAAGCCGGGCCAGTTTCTCCCGTCGGCCTGCTTGAGCAAGCCGAGCCGGCGGAGACGGGCGAGCTCGTCTGCCCTGGCGAGCTGCTCGGCCATCTCGTCGTGCTCTTCTCGCACTTTGTACTCGCAGAAACGGTCATTCTTCTCAGAAATAGATAGAAAGCGATTGTAACCTTTCGATTAACTTCTCAGAAAGGCGTAACCTTTGCGTGAATATGGCAGACGACGTGGTTAATGATTGAAGTGAGAAGTGAAGAGGGCCTAGCGGCAGACCACGTTTTTGCCTGGTTGTGTGTACATTCGATATGGCCAAATCAACAACAATTTACTATTTATTTGGTCTGATAGTTTCATCAATACTAAAATAATACATTTAAAATCGTAGGTACATGAAGGCCTAACCACCACTGGTCACCGACCGACCGACCGACCGACCGACCGACCGACCGACCGACCGACCGACCGACCGACCGACCGACCGACCGACCGACCGACCGACCGACCGACCGACCGACCGACCGACCGACCGACCGACCGACCGACCGACCGACCGACCGACCGACCGACCGACCGACCGACCGACCGACCGACCGACCGACCGACCGACCGACCGACCGACCGACCGACCGACCGACCGACCGACCGACCGACCGACCGACCGACCGACCGACCGACCGACCGACCGACCGACCGACCGACCGACCGACCGACCGACCGACCGACCGACCGACCGACCGACCGACCGACCGACCGACCGACCGACCGACCGACCGACCGACCGACCGACCGACCGACCGACCGACCGACCGACCGACCGACCGACCGACCGACCGACCGACCGACCGACCGACCGACCGACCGACCGACCGACCGACCGACCGACCGACCGACCGACCGACCGACCGACCGACCGACCGACCGACCGACCGACCGACCGACCGACCGACCGACCGACCGACCGACCGACCGACCGACCGACCGACCGACCGACCGACCGACCGACCGACCGACCGACCGACCGACCGACCGACCGACCGACCGACCGACCGACCGACCGACCGACCGACCGACCGACCGACCGACCGACCGACCTTTGTTACCTATTCTGTAGAGATTTACGGTACAAAATAACATTACAATTTATAAATTGTGCAATCTATTTTTAAAGTATTCAAAATTTGTGCTTAGTTTATTGAGAACCGATAATTCCATGCTTCCCATGTCATGGTGTAGTTTTATGTGGCATCGCCCAAATCAGACAAAGATTGAAGAAGATCTACTTACCGTTAGTCACGATGGTTTTGACCTGAAAGAGACCTGAAATGTCACTGTTGCGTGTCGATTTCGCCGAGACGAAGACGGCACACAGACAACAAACAGCAAGTACCGCTAACAACTTCTTGGCCATCTTCGCGTTGTCCATCTTCTGCTGACTACTGACGCTGCCAGCTCTACTCTTATATAGCGTATCTGGGACTGCAAGGGCGGCTTTTGCACTACGGAGGAAGAACCTTTCAAGAGATTTATGAACACAAATGTCATTACGTCATACGAATTGACGTAATATCGTACTGCAAAAGTTGCCTACCTAGCAAAGGTCATAGGTTATGTCACTTAGACTCTACCAACTCATTTTGTTTGGGTATATACACTGCAATTGTATACATAAAATATATTTTAATAGTGACATATAAAATAGCATTCAAAATCAGAACTATAATATCAGACCAATTCTCTTGAAACCGCCGTATATTATTTTGCTTATGAAACCATGGGTATATTGGTTGACATTTTGATGGTCAAAACACAAATATTACGTGTAAAATGTTTGGATAAAAACGTAACCAGAGTCGACGCCAAGTTTGACAGCTAACCGGAAGTCATGAGAAGAGGGTTCCAATCGACTCGACAGCGTCGCTGCGTACTATTAGAATTACCGAATAACGACCGGGAAATGTAAGCGCGACAACGTCACTGAGGTCACAAAGTGCCAATAGTCGTTTATACGTACCACCAGCAAGTGTTGACCTATTTAGGGCAACAGTACGAACAAACGAACTATGACGCTGGCCGCTGATAAATCAAACTACGCTGTAGTTCTTTGTGAAACAACACTAAAAATCGTCACACACTGTTTTATATATCACATCGTTTAAATGTGTCACCTCTGACGTCACGAGCTTCTCGTGCTTATTACTTTGAAAAATAGCCGATTATTAGAAGATAAGAAAGCACACTTCCAAACTTCTTGAACACATACTTCAAAAGTCTTCATATCCGCATCACGAAACACATTGAACAACATCACATTCTAACTTCCCAGGCCCACTTCCGTCTTCTGACTTGTTCAACAAAGTCCTTGCCTTTTCTCTCACCCAGATGTTTGTTTTTCTATCCGTATATGTGATGCACCTTGAACAACAATTGCCTATATAATGCGTAGTATATCTACTAACGTTTAAGTTTCGAAATCCAAGAGATTCCAGGCTCACCAGATGCATAGGCCTACACCATTTGGACCTCCACCTACAACCCTCAATATCCAAGAACTAACCTTCACATACACTTACCTGGAAACTAATTGGATCCAGCCATTAATTAAGGCTTCACCAGAAACGTCCAACTGCATATTATAATTAAGAAATACCTATAATCTGGTAAATTATGTCTGGGATGCCGAGTTTCAAACTAAATTCAAAAGAGGTGGTAGGCGAATGTTTTAAGTTTTACTTTTGTTATTATGAATTATTGATAACAGAGAGTAGTATAGTAGTTTCAACTTCAGACTCTCGACTTAGAGAACCTGAGTTGAATTATGTGCTGCCGTGTCAAACTTTGGGCAACTTTTTTCACTCTACATTGTTCCAGTGCACTTAGCTATCATTTTTTATGAAATACTATCTGGCTATAGACAGTGGTAGATAATTGTGTACGAACAGCCTTCGCGCTTTAATTGCAGCAACGCTGGGCGCTTCCCAGAGAAGCCAAAATTGTGTTCCATTGAACAGGTTTGCCAGGGAGTAAAGTGTAATGCGCTTTGAGCAATCCTGATCGAGGATTGTATACTGCAGTATAGAAGAACTTACCTTTTAATAAATAATAATATAGCTAGTTGAAAAGCAAGTTCACACAATTATGCCAAGCTTAGGAGCCCATGTATCTTAGCTTGTATACCATATACCATTTTAAGGATAATTGTATAAAATGAGCAACCGTGATGATAATAATGATGCTGTGTAAAGTTGTTTTAATAAATCACCAAAATAGTAAATGCTGCTGTATATTCACTTTTGATTCAACACATGTAATAATGTAGGAAATGTATCATTATGTGGCCATGATGGGATGTTCCAGACGTCTCAACATCTCATCTCTTACCTATTTTGCAGCCAACCGCTCATTATTTTACAACAGAAAAACATTAAATCTAACTGATCACCTGTTGCTTCTAGTAAAATTGTAATGGAGGGAAGTATTTCAGACAATTATTTAAGAGAACATTATTTTCAATAAATTCAATCACTAAGTTAATTCATCCAGACATTTATTTAACACAACACAGTATACCATTGTATTTCAGTAACAAATAACAGATAAGATTCAAAGAAGAATGACTGCCGGCTCTGTTCCTTATTTAGTGACTTACCCAACGATATCACCTACACAGTCTGCCTCTTTGCAGATGACTATGTCAATCAGACCCACATGAACTACAGAAAGACCTAGAAGAATTAACATGTTAAGAACATGACTGGCAATTAAAGACACTTTAACCACAAGAATTGATTTGTGATGAAACTAACTCATGCAAGAAATGCAAAACATTTCAGTTATACTTTGTCTAGGAAATACAACACAGTGGGCATGGCATATTCCATAAAGCCCTATATAGACCCCTATCCTTGCCTGTAATAAACCTCATCCAGCCCGTACAACGCTTATCAAGACATCTAAATAATAAAGCATTCAACACTATCCACACTAACTCTAGAGAGCAATATTCAAAAGAATACTTTGAAATAAACCTCAGAGTTGTTCTATGAAAAACATTTATTTTAAAGAATTATTTGTCTCTCTCTCCTGAGCAGTAAAATATTGGAATTCCCTACCAGTTGCAATTGTCAATTTCCAGAACCACAACAATTTTGACATGCTGTTTTTCTATTCGTAATATCTACAACTCATGCATACTTCCAACAACGACATATGACGCTGAAACGTGGGCCCTCTCGAGCCAGGCAAAGAATTAAGCTAGCAACCGCACAAACATTGAAAGAAGTATGTTAAGCATCACATACACGGATAGAAAGAAAAAAACATATGGGTGAGAGAAAAGGCAAAGACGTTATTGAACAAGTCAGAAGACGGAAGTGGACCTGGGCAGTTAGAATGTGATGTTGTTAAAGGTGTTTCATGATGCGGCTATGAAGTATGTGCTCAAGAAGTTTGGAAGTGTGCTTTCTTCTCTTCAAATAATTGGCTATGTTTAAAAGTAATAACGATCTTTTAATTACAGAAACATAACCGATCGAATTAAATATAAGTACATTCATGATCGGTATTTTGGTTGACATTTTGATGGTCAAAACGCAAATATTACGTGTAAAATGTTTGGAATTAAAAACGTAAACAGAGATGACGCCAAGTTTGACAGCTAACCGGAACTCATGAGAAGAGGGTTCCAATCGATTCGTTAGGCGTCGCTGCGAATAGGGCGTGTAAGTCTCGTTAGCGAAAACGAGGCTGGGGGAAGTTGGGGACGCACTCGCGTTGGGGGCAGGAAGTCCACATTCTCCATGTTAACATAACATAACTTTGTTTTTGGTTGTAATAATCGAACTGTTCCCAAATAGCGTATTTCAATTATGTTGTCCGAAGGATTATTACAAGCAGAACCAATGGAACACTTTGCCGGTGACAATGATCACGGAAATCACGAATTGTAATCGATTATTATGGTGGTTGCCATGGCATTAGCGGCAAGTACTTGTGTGTGGCGATCTTGACTAATAATGAAGAGTGCCATTTTTCGCACAGTATAACCTGTTTGGGGCAAACGTATACATGTGTTATGATTATGTGCATTTAGACAACATGTCAGATATAAGTGCTTATCGAAACCACAACGTACAGCAATGTAAAATGCAAATCCCGTAAGACACACACGGCCTAAAATCGTGTTTATTATCTGCACTAGTAAATCCCTATATGTCTATGATAGTGTGGTAAACTCAATATTAAATCGGACATTTAAAATAAGAAAGGTATAATACAAGATATTTATGACCTGATTTTCCTAGTAATCATCAGTCGGAAGCTACAACTGTCATCCATTGTTTGAATATTATTCTTGTGTTCAGTCCCAATCAGCTCCAGTCGCGCGGAATCTCGCCATGTATCGTGACCCACTTACATGCCCTATTAAAACATGTGCTTCCTATCCGAGTTAGAGTTATTATCATACTATTAAATAAAGAACACACGAAGAATACAGGGGTATACAATCATAAGATTGATCTTCGGAATACTCTTTTTTTCTAACATAATAAGAATATTGTGTACTAAAACATCACTATCATGTATTGCTGTGTTGGGAAAAATTTACATTATTATTATCAAGACAACACGAGCTACATGGTCATAGTAACATATGCGGCAACGAAAAATGGTAGTAACCGTGGGGTCTATTGCGTTTTATCCCTTCTCCGTCATTACAACCCCCGGGCTTCATGCCTGGACTACTAGACTATAGCAATAAAACAATAAGCTATAATTGCTGGCTGGCTGAACCTGAGCAGCATCTAAACCTAAGTTTGGATTACGCCCATCCTCTCAAGCAACAGCAACTGGGAAGAGACGAGCAGGTATTGGTGTAATCAGCAGCACCGACCCCTGGCGCGCGAGAATGATTATTATCCTTATTTGTAGACAACTGGGGCCGTATGCATGGCCAGGGACTAACTCGTGAAACTGGGTATAACTCGGTTGCGAGGTCGCAAGTTCGCTAATCCGGTATGCATGAGCACCGCATAGGCTCGATTTTAGGCTGTTGCCCGCACTTCGACCGCCTATCTCTAGGCTCGCTAGCTAGGAGGTGTAACTCTTAGGCGGTGGTGAAAAATGGCGGCCGTGGTAGTTTGGAGAAGTAAACATAGGAGGAATTTGAAGCGAAATCGGGTATTCCGGGATAGGAGGAATCCACTGGATATGTACGACGACGTGGAGTTATACGACATGTTTAGATTTCGCCGACACGATATCCTTACAATCGTAGATGAACTGCGAGACGACTTAGAGTACCCCGACACGCGACAAGGCCCCTTGCCGGCTACTCTGCAAGTTGTAGTGGCTTTGCGGATGTATGCAAGTTTGTTTCTAGAACTTGGTGGCTGAGATCATCGGCATCGACCAGTCAACCGCATCCCGAACCATCCACCGTGTGACCAACGCTTTGGTCGCTCGGATGCATGAGTAGATACAGCTACCGACGCAACAACAAGCCGACCGGCACAAGACGAAGTTCCTCCGGCTAGCAGGATTCCCCATCGCGGTGGCATGCATTGACGGGACCCACGTCCGCACGAGCACGAATATGTCAACAGGAAGAATTTTCACTCGATAAACGTCCAGGTAACGTATGATTTATCAAATAGTTTAAATTTCCCAAAACCTTTATGCAATGTGACTCTGTTGTAACATACTAGGTAATTACCTATTTACTGAACTATTTCTTGAAATACTTGGAATGAATCTGTGTGTTTTGCGTGTGCATGTGATCACCAAAGCAACCATTGTAAAAGTATACGAATACATGATCAAACATAGATTTAAATACAACTTCATAATTGAAATATAAATAAATTGTATTAACTATTTGTAATTGTATTTTACACTACTTAAAATGAATTGGTTGTATAAATTTGTATTTAAATTCTTCCCTAAATTATTTGATTTTTTTCAAATAATATTTCAAGTACTTTTATTTGAGTACGGTGATTATTAAATGAAGAGTTAGATTTCATTCGCTTTTCTTCAGTCAACATTTTCACTAGATCATTTGAAAATTGACCACATTTTGTAGTAAGAAAGAAAACCATTATCACTGAGGTCATATCAATGAAAGCAGGGTAAATTGTCTAGTTGTCACCTGTGAGCAGCTTTGTTTTGTTGCTAATAAGACTGCTAACACATATTTGCTCTGTATAGTCTGAGGGAGGTAGGAGTTTCTCAAACAGCATTACTTGCCTACATTGTTGACATTTGACAGCATACCAACTGTAGCTATATAGGAATATATCATGTAATAATGACACAAATATGATGATGTATTGATTTGACCACATATACAGGGTCCTTGAATAATAATTATTATTCACTTATGTGAAACACCTATACACTGTACATTGTGAAACAGTTAATTTTGCCTCTTGTGCCAGTCACTGATGTTTCCTCTGATTAAAGTAGCAGCCTTATTTGCACTGGCCACTTAATTCCAATTAGTAACACCAGACACCTGCCCACAGCTCCTACTATTGTTTGTTCAAGTGCTCCTTGCAGCTGATAGATAACACATTGCTACACTTTGAGGACAGTATAGTATATAATAGAGATTTCTGCATGCTAGGTGTTTATTGCTTGAATGGAAAGGGTGTTTCTATTATGACCTATGTTCACTTTTTGGTATTTGCATGTTTAATGCTATAAATGTGTTTAAATGCAAAAACATTCAGGTACTATTTTACTGTATCATTTAAATGTAACAATAAAGTGCTGTTTGAAATGCATCAGTTACAAAAGAAATAATTTTATTTCACCCCTGTGCTAATGACCACTGTTTCATGCACAAACTAGTAATAACAAAAATAAAAGTATTAAAAAAATACATTGACTAATGTATAAAAACATGCACATTAAATGAGTGTCATCTGTCTCTGTTGCAGTTGATATGTGATGCTGACATGAGGATTATGAATGCACTGCCATTTGCCAAGTGGCCGGGTTCACGCAAGATTCCAGTCTGAGGGAATCGCAGCTGTTTGCAGCATTCGAGTCGCCACGAAAATCATTGACTGGTGTGTTTCTTGGGGACAGTGGGTATATATTCTCTCAACGATCCTAAACAGGGAATCAACAGGAATGGTCATACAGATGCCCACTGTGTCAACATAGCTGCCAAAGTAGCAGTTAACTGCTGCTTTAGTGGCTCCACTTGCAAAAACCAGCGGGCCCATTTTTCTGGCAGTGGTGCAGGCATCACAGATGATGATACATCTGGAATAAAACATGTTCCTTTAGTAACTTATTTGAATTAGTACGTGTACTTTATTATTGACATAGCCAATCATGTTTTCTGTAACGAAGAATAGAGTCACTATACCTGTATGTCGGGTTCAGTCTTACCCAACATGCTATTTACTCACATAATATTTTATGATTAAAAATGTATTACACTAACTACCAACATGTGTGTGTTTTGGTGGTATGGGGGTTTTATGTGTGTTGTGTGTATGTGATGTGTAAGTATGATTATTGTTTAGAATTTAGAAGGTGACAGATCATTGTAGATGTGACAAAGTGTGGATTTGACCTCTGCCTATTAGAACTCTACCATCCCAACTTGGTCCCCCCCAAACTTGGGCTGACCATGCTCTTTGTTTGCTTTGTGAAAATTCCCCTGGTCATGGATGTTGTCACTTTATGGTGACTGCCTGTAACTTGAGTCCCCCACTCTGCTATTTTTATGATGGCTCTCTCTCTCTCTCTCTCTCTCTCTCTCTCTCTCTCTCTCTCTCTCTTTTTTTATATGGGAAGTTTCAATTATTAGGATGCTTGATGCAACCCTCAATGTTTACATAAGCTGTTTGACATTGCTAATTAGATATGGAAATAAAGATTAATTGAGATTGCTCACCCATGATCATCCACTGGCAGAGCCATAGCCTGCCCATCACCTGTGTCCAGCATGAAGCTCTCTGTGCCTTGCACTGAAACATGAACATTATAAGTTTTGTAAATATGACATATTTACGTATTGTGTTAATAGGTTATTTTCATTGTATCGTGTATGAGTTGCATATTACTGTACATAATAATTATTTCTGTATAACAGTTCTGAAAAGGGTTTCTTTCACAATACAACTGTTTGTAGCACTCAAATCATTATATAAATTTGAATATAGGCATATGTTTGATTTACTAATGGATGTTGAACTTTTATAAATAAAGTGTCATGTTCCATTAATGTTTTGGGTTTATTTTTATCGAAATGAGAATTATAAATTTGTACTCCAACAATAATTACATATACTAGTATATGTTTTAATATAAATTTATTTTGTGTTATAATTTAGCTATCAACAAGTCTAAAACAGTCAGTCCTCGCTTTAGGGCCACTTAATTTTGTTGTAATATATCACAAGCATAAATATCACAAAATAAAATAATTAAATATAAATAAAAAACACTGTTTGGGATTTTATTTCATTTTTTTAAATTTTTTTTTTTTAGCGAGAAGACACTGTAGTAAATAAGGAATTGTACAAATACGGTGACACTTGAAAGTCCCAAACACACCCAGACGTAATTTCGTTTGACAGATGTAATACTCACCATAAATTCCTTTCACATCGCCATATCGGTTCCTTCACCAATTTATCCATTATGATATCAGCTAATGGAGGTGTACTTGGTGGTCTGCCTACCATTTTTCCCGTCAGAGTGCGTTCAAAATCGCAGATTTCAAATTTTTCCCCTTTTGTTTAGGTCGTCCTCCGTTCTTAGACTTATCGCCATCCCAGCGAATTCACTTAGCGTTGAGCTCGCCTCTCGCCAAACTTCCTTTTTATTCTTTGTTACCGAATTTTGTAACTTGCTCATCAAAATACTTTTTTCGTTGCCGATTCGCTCAATTAAAAATATTATTTCGTCATCTCGACAGGTCGGCTTACGCTTAACTTTTTCTCTACGCGCTTCCCACCTTCCCCGATTTTTGCCAAGCTTAATGTAAACAAACACGACCACGACCTGCGATGAAGGTTTTTCCCCTGTGGCCCCGCCCGTGCGCAATGCGGCAAAATTCGTGGGGAATCCCTGTTTCGAAGCGGTAATAGCTTTTCAAACTGACTCTCAGGACCGCGGTCTGCAGACCAACTATGCGGCGGCTAAATCGCACTGCGACCGGCTCATGCATACCGACTAAATCACTCGCTAGGCCACGGCACAGTTAGTCGGAGGGTAGTGCCTGTGTGGCGCCTAACCTAGTCTGGGGACATGCATACGAGGCCTGGATGGCCCAGACTGGAGTGGGCAATGCGTTGTCGCGCTTACATTTTTCCGGGTGTAATAAACCATCCGGGTGACGTTTCTGCCCATGTGCGATAAACGTAAACCCATCAATGTGCAACGAAACGCAAAGCATTTATCATATAAATACCACGGGCTGTTCGTTAACTCTCCTATGGTGATTACTGTGAAGAGTTGATTAAAATTTCGTTAAATGCATTAAAATAGTACCAGATTTTAACAAGATTTAACAAGATTGCCACCTAGAGATTCAACTCTAGATGGCAGGTGGACTAGGAAGCCATTTGGCTTATCAGAGTCCCCCCCTATTTTCCCGCCCGTCTTAGGTATATGTCGATTTTATTTTTAAATATATTAACACTACTAGCACCTACACAAACATTTATAATCTGTTATTTGCTGTTTTTTGAAAATTTTCTAATATCCAGTCTACACTGCTTCTTTTTCCATGTCCTCTAGTCCTTCTCTCTTCCTTGACTGTGAAAAAAATATTTCTGTCAATATTTTCATACCCATTCAATATTTTAAACACCTCATAATAGGCGGCATGACGAATGCGTTTCGTCTGATCAACATTAGTTATAATGAAACGTTGACCTTGGTGTGACAGGAGCCATCTAACCACTAAGTTCCATATGATGAACAAAATCAGTCAGTTTCTGTCAGTTTCCAGTGTTGTTAAACCACATTCTTTTAGACGCATTTCATAACTTTACGTACATCTGTTTAAATCACTGTCACGGATTATGTCGCACTACTGTCACGTGATATACGCTTGCTATCAAAATATGCCTCAAAACATTGCTGAAAGGTTATATACGTCCTAATGAACAGCCCGTGGTATTTATACAATAAATGCTTTGCGTTTTGCTGCATTTTGATGATTTGACATTTATCGCGCATGCGCAGAAACGTCACCCGGATAGTTTATAACGCCCGGAAAAATGTAAACGCTACAGCGTATCTGTATTCAAAAACATTAGGTGGCTTTCAATTGGTAGTTAAGTTTACAGTATCTATTTTTATACATAGAATATGACTGCTCTTAATGTGGTACATGACGTCAAAACCACCAGTTTTGAAACTAGCGGCATGTGCATAAAAAAGAAGCCCCAAAAACACAACCCAAAACTGTTGATTTTTTCCCGCGGAATAGGTCTAAAACTAGCTCAATTCCGCGGGAGAACTGCGGAGTTGGAAACATTGGCATAAACCGATGATAAACAGAAGTAGAACGACGTTCTGGACCGTCACACCGTCCTGACGGTCACAAACGTAGAACATGAGGGGGCTCAAAGGTGTTGCCACCTCACGGATCCTTGGTATTCAAAACCCGATTCTAAAAATATTTGTCAATGTATGTACGAATGTAGTTATTTGTTATTGTGCTCAATTTTATATACTTTGGTTTTGGGTAATTGTTTGCATTAGTGCTGACGTAGTCTTTAATAGCAATACCTCTTAACAGCCAACTTATTTCGTACTCCTTAACTACTGCTATGGAGATAAAGCATTCATAGCAAAGTGTGTATACTAGCACAAACATTGTCCACACATTGAGTGTATTTTATTTATAATCAAAACGTGACAATTTCCTGTCATAAATTGCAATTTAGGAGGCTGTAAATTTTATACCTACAATCTACATAACAGTATTTATTCTAGTATCATGAACAGCACACAAGAAACGTACTGACAAGTGTCTTTTTAAATTCACTTGATCGTCTGACAAAGACAATATAAATGATATAGTGTATAAACAAACATACAAACAAACAAACACACATGTTGTAGGTAAACTTTATTGAGAGACCATGCTGAGAGACTACGCAATGAACTCGTATGGGATCTGTTGCAACACCACGGGCTTGTTGTAGCGCGTGCTCACAAAGTGTCCCTCGCGTGGCTGCTGGGGCTGAAACACACCACAAACAGGAACTAAACAAGGGTAACTTGTACGCACGAGAACACATACAGTACCTAAACATGGGTAATTTGTAAACATGAGAACAAAAAACAATAACCACACAAAGGTCAGAACAACACAACAGTAACTACACAAGAGTAACTTGATCCAGTCATGACTATCTGACCTTGACCTTACATTTGCCAAGCATGAAGTCTATAATAATGTGTGGTCATACTAACACCAGCATGTCAAGGGTGCTCACATAGTTACTGAATGGTCCAGAGATCAAACATTTTAAGATTATTCGAACAAAATTTCACAAACTACATCAAAATCCCTACCTATCCAGTAATCATGTTTTTACGTTAATTTTACCCTGCACTCCACCTCATAGATATAGCGCTGTATGACAGGCTCCATAACAAACTATGTCAGCAAACAGGGCTCAAACTTAATTTTAATACTGCCAAACGCAGTTTTTGGATGTGACATAAACACCTAACACAGGCGTTAGTTGTGGGTAGTAGTGGTCATGTGGCAGTGTCGGACTGTCAACCAATTCATTTTGTTCACCTCACATTCCCTATCTTTCGTAAGAGACACCAAAATCAGTGGTCCCTCTATCTGGTGTCTATGCCAGTCGAAGTAAAATATATCACACACCCACACGCACGTTTCCTATGTCCACTTTGTCACAGCATTCACGTGTATAAAATGTTCATCAAGTTGGAAGAATACTACATTAAAACAAGAATCTTGATTACACAGCTCATAAATTTCGACTCACATCGATGTGGGTAGAAATTTATCAGTTGTATAATAAGGAACCTTTGTCTATGCGTGTGTGTGTGTGCGCGCGCGCATGCGTGTTAACTCACAATGCGCTTGCAGTTGACAGATTCTCCCTTTGCCTTCGCTTCCTTCTTCATCTTCTCATTCTCCTCAACGCGACGCAGGAAGTCAAGACGACAGTTGGAGTGCTTCACGTGCTCTATGCGAACGTTGATCCTCTTCGCAATGATCCTACCCCTGAACAAAAGGAACAGATCATGTATGACTTAGTAATTATGGCTTTATCAGAGAAACAACAGGAGAAAGTACATGTTTGCGAAAACAACCAGATAAGAAGAATCATGGGAGTGTAGAGAACAGACAAGAGAAGAATGGACGTGAAGAGTGGAGGTTGGAGTAAAGGAACTTTAAGAAGAAACTGGCGAGGGGCAGGCTTAAATGGGTCAGACATGTGAAAAGAATTGAAGATTAAAAATTGGCAAACAAAAAATGGAGGGAAAAGGGAGGCGAGGAAGACCGCACCAAGAGAGACCTAAGAGTGGGAGGAGAATGGAGAACAACATAAAAATAGGAGTTGGAGACTGGTGATAGAGAACTACAGGTTGGCCCAGATGACAGTAACCATGGCCAACCTCACCCCGACGACAGGGACAAGAGGTGAACAGAACATTGACACGCCTAGCATTTTTTATACCAAAAATAAATGGGACAAAACCATTTATTTCAGGCGATTCTCCATAGGTTCTACATAGCTTTCACCAGATAAAATCGCATCTGGAACATGATCTGCCACTTAAAGCTTGAAACTTATATTTTCCTTGATGAAAAAAATTACTAAACAGTAGGATCAGTTTGTTTAAAATGCGCAATTGGAAGTAAATGCTTGTACACAAATGTATGTAAAGTGAATTCGAACATCTTTTTTGTTTGTTTTGGCCAAATAATCAATATTATTTGTTAGTGTCATTGCCAATACAACCAACAACCAGGTGATAATACAACCAAACAATAATACATCCCATTTCATATTCCTCTGTTTCAGCACCGATGTCTACAATACTTCTTAACATGTACGTACTTGACCCTCTTGTTGACAATGACACCGACAGCATGTGGGGTAACGTTGTATACGCGCCCTGTGCGACCGTGGTAACTCTTGTGGGGCATACCCTTCTGCTGCGCACCATTACCCTGCAAACACAAAGACGTCATGTATTTCATCACAAAATTTCACATCAAATATCAACTATACCCTTACTTCATATGTACTCTTATGAAATGCTAAAAATTACCGTCTGTTATCAAAATATACTCATTTTGCGTGTATACATTATTTTCATCACAGGAAACTCCAGTAAGTGGCACCACTGTACATCTTATTGGCTACCTCTTCCACATACAAACACATCTAAATACCTTACATCCAAGAAGTGCAGTAAAAATGGTTTGAAATGTCAATACAAATCTTATTTCACTGAAAATAACCAGTATGATTAAACGTTGGTCAACCTCAGCTCTACCTACCTTGATATCGACAATGTCGCCTCGCTTGTACACAATCATAAACTGTGACAGCGGAGTTCGGCCTTTTTGCTTGAAGGCTCGGCTGAACATGTAGCGCGTGCCGCGCCGATAACCCTTTGTGTTCGTCATGGTGTCAACTGCAACAAGACAAGGATAACACCTGTATAAGGCATTCACTCATAAAGTTTAGTCAGTGAAATTATCTCAGTTTACTAATCTTGACTGGTAATGAATTGTACACATCTTACATATCTTATATACATGTGCACATACGCAGAAACTAAATTAGTATTAAAATTACAAAATAAAATAAGTTACATTACTGAAATGGATAAACTTCACAAACGTATGCAAAACCATCAGCTACGACGGCCCACTACGACTATGCGTAGCTCTGTGATTACTATAATAAAAATTATCAATGTGTCGATTATTAGCAGTGTAGCATTAGGGTCAGTTTAGTGTTAGCTTATGGTTAGGATAAAACTGTTTTTAATTAATTTGAATTTATTGAAGTTGATTTACGATGTTGCAATGCTGTGACAAAATAATACCAATGTTACGGTAATCGCCGAGCTTTGACTTCGTACACTACTGCTGCAGATGATCCCTATTTGCCATTAAGTTTGTTTTGTGTATTTTATTTGTTACAGGAATTTTAAATGATTTTATTTTGTAATTTAATTACCTATGTTGTAGGCCTACAATATCAGTATATAACATGTGAACTTGAGGTCGTTTTATGGCTAGGACAGAAAGGCTCTAAGTTATCATATGAGTTACATTTAATGTTTTTAAAGGCTTTGTCTGGAAATAGGCAATCTGAGCTTGAGGTTGTCTTTGCAGTCTACCCAGTCTCTGCCACGAGAAAACTGTACAACCAGCCGACAGTTCACCACGCTACACCGCCACCGGTTGGCCCAGAACATCCGTTAAAAACAGTATCTGCGTAGGGAAAACTGCTTGCAATTCACATTAATAATATATGTGAATTATTGTATCTGGTGTATTATATTCTGAATGTATGGACTGTTTTATTATATCATTTATTATAAAGAAAAGGACTAATCACATGTTCCACAACACGCACCTCACAAAATGTCGGCACGAAAGAACGTTCTCGTCGTAGTCACGTGGTTAGTTAAGCGGCTAAAATCGGATTTATTTAACAAATACAATTATGACTCACTATAGTAAATATTCCCAAAAATTAAATGCATGATTTGCTTATTGCATTAATTCAGTTAATTTTATTTAATTGTAATAATTCCCATCATGCCTATCGATATTTACTGGCGGCGTTGTATTTACTTCCGGGCGAAATATGGCTCTAAAGTGACTGATGAATATTTCTTCGAAAATGGTTTGTATTTATAGGATGTCTATCTGCTATCATGACAACAGTTGCACTACTGACAAGTTCATCTGTTTCTTTATTGGATGCATAGAGTTGACGTATATAAATAAATTACAAATTCACGCATTCGACGAGACATTTGACTGGCCAGTCCCAGTGACTGGTGTCAAAAATGACGAAACTGTCATTTTAAGACTCGCCTTCACTGTCAGTTACACTCATTCATAGGCTGACTGAGTCAGTGTCTCAGTGAGTGACAGACATTGACAATCACGCCCGATAATTATAATGCGTCATCCGCACACTTTCACGACTCTCGTTAGTGGCAATATAATGGTGTGTGAATGACGCACTACTGGCACTGCCACTAGTGGCACTCTCGGTGCCTTCTTATTCAACAAACCTTGAACATACCAAGGGCACCGTAGGGGATACACTGCCTTTTCACTGCTACATCCAGTACACATCTACACAATTGCACAACTACATAATTTTTTCTCTTTCCGTATACCAAATATTACCTTTCCCCAAATCAAAATGACAACAAATTAAATTAGACAAATTTCAATAAAATGGAACACAGTACAGCCTAGTCTAAGTTTCCTTCTTGTAATTCATGACCACCTTCCCCCAAATCAAAATGACAATATTTACGTGGTGGTCATGAATTACAAGAAGGGAAAGATAACATAGCCTAGGCTCTATAGTTTCCCATTTTTTGAAATTGGACTCATGAATGAAATGCCAAAATACATAAATTCCACTCCATGAAAAGAATAGTAAAATATAATATATTTTTTTTTACTTACATTTTTTATCTTCTGGCCCAATAAATTACTGGCCTGAGTATTGTAAACATAATATACTGCTACCAAGGTGCTACAAAAACGATGAAGGCATCGTCGAGAACCTGCGGCATCTCTATCTTTGAATGAGAAGTAGTTGTAGTCGACCACTGCTTCTAACACCTGGTCATGCCCAAGGGCATCTGTTTGGGCATATGTGCCTTTGAAATGCAAAATTTGCACACAGAGGAAATAAGATTCTACTCTGCAGTAGCCTGTCCCAAGAGTGGCCGTATCTGCACATCCCAGTTTGGGATGTTCTCTCGCCTCTGCGTAATTGATATCTTCGTCGGCTGAGATGGCTTCCATGAACCTAACAATTGCAGGAACCATGCACAGAAGGCACACCGTAATACCCATAGCACAGCAATACGAATGTTATCAATTTGACACTTCTACACTACCAATGATGCCTATCGGTGGATAGAAAGTTCTCTCCTCCTGTCAACATTGTTAACAAACAATGAGTCTCTGCAAGCACATTAAAGTGTTGATGTGTATGTTTTGTAGCACTGGTAAATAAAAAATAATCCTATCTTGACTGTTAGCTACCCAGGCATCTCATCAGCTGATAGTCAATTTTGTTAGTTACTAGTGGCAATGACAACAACTTTGCAGATCTGTTTGTTGAGTGTGTGGAAGTAATCACTGTTATCCTTCTAGGGAGCAAATGCTTCTCAGCTGGAGAAAGAGATTGGATCCGATCAATTTCCTGCAAATGAACACTATTTTGGACTTGTCAACGTAAGTATGTTTACAGAACTCTATAGATGGACATTTATATAAATTAGGAAATAAATAAAAGTATTTTGGTGCAGTAATCTACTCCATATTGTGTGTATATTAATTATTATAAAGTCGATTATAAATCAGATATGCAAATATAAGTTAAAGAAGTACATGTTTATTTTCTCCAACCATCTACTTTTTCCATGGTCAATCTTTGCAGCAGTTATAATAATAATAATTACAGTCTGTATTAAGAAACTGGTGGTGCAGCTGTTCTCTTGTGTCTCTCAATGAAATATGTTCAACCCTGCAGGTGACCAAGAAATATCCTCTGTAGCATAATATTCCTGCAAAAATCATAACTAATATTGGTAATAAAAATATGCTTTATTATAATACAATTATAATATCTATAGAAAAAATTTAAATCATGGGGATATTTCTCTCTGAAATAAAAAATAAACATTTCATCCTGCTGCCTGAAAATGATGGCATGGATGAATATACTTCGATGTTTAGACAAATGCTCAGTGCTCAGCCAGAGAAATGTTGCATTGCTAATTTGTTGAATATTCACACCAAAAACACCCCTAAAGTCCAATTACATGATCAAATATAATAACCTTGTTTATGAATACTGTCAAGCATTTTGTCAAAATATCAACAATGAAACTTGAGATAATTCAAAGGAAGGTTGTGACGTGGATCAACTGTTGTTTACTGCTCCGCCATTTTCTCTCCAACTTTGGTTTTGCGGGGTTGATGACACTACATTTGAAACCATAGTTCTGATTGGCTGAACCCATGTGACTTATTTTTGGTTGATTTCCCACTTACTGGGTGTTCTTTTGATACTGCATGTGTGAGGTTGTAGACTATGACTGGATGTCATTGTGTAAATTCATGTATCAGGGCATAGTAAAATCTCCCAAATATGGGCGGCAACAACATCATGTGCTTTGTAAATTTAATTGTGAAAAATCTGTCACCAAATCTGTGCAAGGAAAAATATACAAGACCTAGATAAATCTGTCAGGTATCCAATGATACCAAATGTTTGCATGTCAGTTACATGTGATGGAAATGAAAACTGTTACAACAGAGGCAGGTGCCGTTGGGCAGATTTTCAGCCTTGATTAATAATTTACTAGAACAAATATAAAAATGCTGAATCATGCATTTAGTAAGTTGAAGAAAGCATAAGAAATTTTAATGTAACAGCATACATACAGCAAACTCTTGTGTTATCTGTCCGTCCAGTTTGGCAACACCTGCTACTGTAACTCCGTGTTGCAAGCGTTGTTCTTCTGCAAGCCGTTCCGCGAGAAGGTGTTGCAGTACAAGCAGCAACAGAAGAACCAGAAGAGGGAGACACTGTTGACGTGTCTCGCCGACCTCTTCCACAGCATCGCAACGCAGAAGAAGAAAGTTGGCACTGTCGCACCGAAGAAATTCATTCAGCGGTTACGCAAAGAAAATGGTAGCGTAACAGTGTATTAGTATTACATTTACAATTTATTATGTTGGTATTTTATATACATTGATATATAAATATATAAAATTATAAATATATACCTATATTTCTTGACTACATTGATACATAATATAATTTACAACAATGCCATCTTTGACTTTAGTTTTAGTTCCTTCTGTTCTGTTACTTCTGTACAAACATGATTTAGCTATATGTATTCATATGTTTTATGTGTACTTTTATTATATTTACATCTTATAATTTTTAACTACTATTGTCATTACTACTGAACGGAGGTAATGTGGATTTTAGTGTCTAAATAAAATTTAGTATTATTATTGTATTATATTTACCTTTGATTATTTCCATATCAATATGAACCTGTCAACACTCTTTCTTTTATGTACAAAGAATCATATTTTTATTCTTTATAAATATTATGCTAGTAGATATACTTTTGCTATTCATGTATAAAACTATAGATTTGTTGGTGTTTTCTAATATATATTTTACTAAATAGTGCTGAATTTCAAAAAAATAATTAAATAAGATTCTTTATTACTAACTATTATTTAGCTAAAAAATTCTACTCACATCAATGTGAGTCGAAATTTATTAGTTGTGTAATAAAGAATCTAACTTGATGAACATTTTAATGAATAATAGATATACCATTACGCAGGAGTTATTTGTTATTGAAGGAAGTGGTAACAACATGTATCCCTTTATTAACTTAGCAGCGCAATCTATAACATTTGTGATGTGGTCAAGACGTCTGGCGTCCTTTATTGCAGAGTTATTTGACAACTATATGCAGCAGGACGCTCATGAGTTCCTCAACTACCTGCTCAACACTGTCGCTGACCTGCTGCAAGGTAGGACCCACAGGACGTATCGGTCAACTCATGTAGACCATGTAGTACTCATTTACTTTTGTTCCCACTTCCAAGATTTAAATAAATCAACATTGTGACTGGCGTCGCATCTGTTCCCATAGCAACTCTTTTCACACCCTCTTCGCTGTAGATAGAAGACGTAATACATTTTTATGCTTTTTAAATCGAGGCAGTTTGTTCTACTTACTGTTTTATTGCCATGCAGAATATTCAAATGATAAAAAGTACATCCACTTTCAAAATTTTGTTTTTGGGCAATGTTGCTGAGATGGATTGAGTTAACTGCAGTACGCTTTGATGTTCAATAATTTCAAATTTACCGATGATCAACTTAGCAGACTTTCTCTTACAGCTTACTATGCTACCTAACCCTCACTTTTATCTGTCTAGACGACTGTAACATTTTGTCATTTATGGGAGAGTTTAATGACTGCCCACTGTGCCCAGCGCCTTCTCTAATGTATATCTCAATTTGGCATTGTTGGAAAACTAGAACTGATGGTAATTTTGAAATGATAATTAACAACTTTCCAAGTACCAGTGTTAATATATATAACCATAGACTGCCTGTGTGTTTCAAGAAATGCACCAAATGCATTAAAAATGCCAAATAGTTTACTCTATACTCTTACGTATTACTGTATAATAATCATCTGCTGCCGGTAAAAAATATTGTTCATGTACAGTATAGCTGCTACAGCTGCATGCTCTCGTACACAGTACAGCTGCATGCTCTCGTACACAGTACAGCTGCATGCTCTCCTATACACAGTACAGCTGCATGCTCTCGTACAGTACAGCTGCATGCTCTCGTACAGTACAGCTGCATTCTCTTGTACAGTACAACTGCATGCTCTTGTACAATATAGCTGCATGCTCTTATACAGTGCAGTTGCATGCTCTTGTACAGTGCAGTTGCATGCTCTTGTACAGTACAGCTGCATGCTCTTGTACAGTACAGTTGCATGCTCTTATACAATGCAGTTGCATGCTCTTGTATAGTACAGCTGCGTGCTCTTATACAATGCAGTTGCATGCTCTTGTACAGTACAGCTGCATGCTCTTGTACAGTACAGTTGCATGCTCTTGTACAGTACATTTGCATGCTCTTGTACAGTACAGCTGCATGCTCTTGTACACAGTACAGCTGCATGCTCTTGTACACAGTACAGCTGCATGCTCTTGTACACAGTACAGCTGCATGTTCTTGTACAGTGCAGTTGCATGCTCTTGTACAATGCAGTTGCGTGCTCTTGTATGGTACAGCTGCATGCTCTTATACAATGCAGTTGCATGCTCTTGTACAGTACAGCTGCATACTCTTGTTCACAGTACAGCTGCATGCTCTTGTACGCAGTACAGCTGCATGCTCTTGTACACAGTACAGCTGCATGCTCTTGTACAGTACAGCTGCATGCTCTTGTACAGTACAGCTGTGTGCTCTTGTACGGTACAGCTGCATGCTCTTATACAATGCAGTTGCATGCTCTTGTACAGTACAGCTGCATGCTCTTCTACAGTACAGCTGCATGCTCTTGTACAGTACAGCTGCATGCTCTTGTACAGTACAGCTGCATGCTCTTATACAATGCAGTTGCATGCTCTTATACAATGCAGTTGCATGCTCTTGTACAGTACAGCTGCATGCTCTTCTACAGTACAGCTGCATGCTCTTGTACAGTACAGCTGCATGCTCTTGTACAGTACAGCTGTGTGTGATCAGCTAAGGCTTCACTTGATGTGATGGTTGTTTGTGACAGCGGAGAAACAGGTGAAGACCCGGGCATCAACGAATGGCACCGTGAAGCCAGAACCTACCTGGGTACATGACATCTTCCAAGGAACACTCACAAATGAGACGCGGTGTCTCAACTGTGAAACAGTATGTACCTAATAAGTTCTATACTGCTCTCTTCCAATGTAACTGTAAAATCCGTCATAGTGTGCAGTGGCTCGAAGATAGAGCTTCAGACTCTCAACTAAGAGAACCCGGGTTGGAACCCTGTGCTAAATGTGCTGCTAAACCTGTGTTTTCATTCGACATTGCTGCAGTTCACTCAGCTGAATGAATGAGTACCTGGCTGTAGATAGTGGTTGTCTGACAGGAACGTAAAGAGTAAAGCGCTCGGAGGTCTGGCTGCTGCGTTGTGTAGGAACTTACCTTTACTTTACTTGTTTGTCAGGTGAGCAGTAAGGACGAGGACTTCCTCGATCTGTCGGTGGATGTTGAGCAGAACACATCCATCAGCCATTGTCTACGAGGCTTCAGCAGCACAGAGACCCTGAGTAGTGAATACAAGTATTACTGCGAGGTCTGCTGCAGCAAGCAGGAGGCCCAGAAGAGGTGAGACACATTGCTCGACACCCATCAGGGACTGTTTCACTAAGATAAATATCTCTTAAAGGGATACCCTAGTCAGTGAGACTTTCACAGTATTAACTTACATATGTATAATATATTGGTTGTGCATAGTAATTGGGCACAGAGATTAGTAAACAATTACTAGTTATAGTATAATTGAAGCAAACACATGCTATAATTGAAGTGCATAATTGGGTTTAAGAGCTCTTAACAACGTTAGTGAAATGGTCCCTAGAAATAATATCATGTCTTCAATTAATTAAAATATACAATGTCTTCAATTAATTAAAAATTTACTTTGCAAAGATTGGGAGGAAGCCATTTAGGTCAATCACATCAGTATTGTTCTGTTTAATATTTTACAATGATAAACTGAAATTATTCAGTTAATATGGATCCGTTTTGATTTGTGTCACTACCAGTTAGGCCAGTGATAGTCGTTAATGTGGACACATAGACATAAAACTATTTGTTAATCTAGCGAATAGTCGCTACCCGTAATAGCACTGATAATTAGTATTATATTCATAATTTCACGGCACTTTACATAAGTGGGAACTAATATTATGTTAACAATAATATATTGTAGTGAAACAAACGATACATAGAGTAATTGTCCGGACAGAGCAGGGACTACTGTACTACCGTGCTACTGTACTACTGTACTACTGTACTGCTGTACTGCTGTACTGCTGTACTGCTGTACTGCTGTACTACTGTACTACTGTACTACTGTACTGCTGTACTGCTGTACTACTGTACTACTGTACTACTGTAATGCTGTACTACTGTACTACTGTACTACTTCATTGCCATCTGCCAATGTTTTAAAATACAATAAAATAATAGGAACATGTTGCAGTGTCGAACTTGCACATACATAATCATCATCATGCATTTATACAGCCAAACAATTCTTCACCCCTCAGGAAAAAATTGCAGATGCCAAGCATTTGGACTTAGACCCTTACAGACAAGTCAGTTGAAATTTATGGTAGCCCTAATGAATAATGTGCCATATACGTATAATGTGTACATAGATAACAAAACATTACATTACGCTCGGCAGAATGAGAGTAAAGAAACTGCCCAATCTACTGGCATTACACCTCAAGCGATTCAAGTACATGGAGCAGTTGAATCGTCACACAAAGCTCTCCTATCGCGTCGTCTTCCCTCTTGAACTGAGACTTTTCAACAAGGTAGGACTTCTACCATCGGGAGGTGTCACTGGGGCTAACATTTCCACGGACACACAAGTCAATGACTGGAGACACATCATTATTAATGTGCATTTTTGTAACATCACTCATTTAACTGATCATATTTTAATTAGTTATTTATTTCACTGATTTGTATATTTATATGCAAGTGTGAGTGTCTGTATGTATCATATATATATATATATATTATATATATATATATATATATATATATATATATATATATATATATATATATATACAGGTGTATATACATATATGTAGATTTATATATACATGCATATATAATTGTAATAATATATATATATATATATATATATATAAACATGTAATATATTATGCATATATATGTATGTATATATATATATATATATATATATATATATATGTGTGTGTATATATGTATATACCAGTTTTTAGAGCCATTTTTGCTTATTGTACTATCATACATTTTAACTAACCTATTTTAACACCTATATATAAATATCATGTATTCAAGCACATTGGGGAACCTACATGATCACCAGGTGGCACTGATACACAACTTGGGTCTGAGATATGTTCTTTACGTGCACACGTGTGCACACTGTTTAATTTTGTTTCATTTCATCTTTGAGATCATTTAGTCACCAACTGTTATAACTATAAGGCATATCTATAATGTGTGTTAACAAATGCGGGATATAATGACAGAATGCAGCGTAAGGATGTAATGGGATACTAGCGGCCCGAGTTGCGCAATGTCACCACCTGGATTATCAGTTTTCTACATTCCCCATTTAATAAATTTCCTCGAGATTTATGGTGTGTGTTAATTTAAATATATTATTATTCTGCAGTCGGACGATGCATGTAACCCCGACCGAATGTACGACCTGACTGCCGTGGTGGTCCACTGCGGCAACGGGCCCAACAGGGGGCACTACATCAGCATCGTCAAAAGTCACCGCTTTTGGCTTCTCTTTGACGATGACATTGTAGACGTAAGTACCGGATAGTGAGCTTTTTACTCAGTCGATGTTTACTCATTCAGTGTGAAAAAGAATGGGAAACAACGATGTGTAATTATGGTTTTTGCTGTAAGTCTGTTGACCATTTTGGCCACTTCGTGACATGTGCCTTTCCCGTGTGGTGTTGCAATAAAAATACTGCTTGATGTATCCCAAGTACTGCAAGTGGTGGCAGAGATTTAGAAACTATTTGCAATTCTATATTAAAACCCGATTCCTTATTACACAACTAACACTTTGATTCGACGTTTCATCCACCACATTCAGGAACTGTGTCTTCACTGACTATCTGCTTGCCACGCCATCTGGTGAGTGGCGAAGATACAGTTCCTGATGAAGGCCACTGATGGTGGTCGAAACTTTGATGTGGGTCGACATTTATTACTTGTGAAATAAGGCATCTTGTTTAGTATAGTATTCGTCCAACTTGATGAACATGTTCACGAATATTCACAATTCATCTGTAGACTGGTACAGCTGCATATTTAGCTGTGACAAGCTGTGGTGTGTCTGAATGTGTTTTGTAGATGGCAGTGGTGTTTTGTGTACATCAATGGTCACATGTATGTAGTAGTAAGAACTCATAAAATGTTTCGAGTCTGGCAATGTTTATGAGTGATAGATTTGATTTGGTATGACCCAGCAATGTGCCTTCCAGATCAGCGATATGTAGTAGCAAAGCCATGTGAATTACCATGTCCTGTTCTCTAGACAATACACTGTAGTTTTGGCTTAGGATGGCCCAGTATATTTTCTTCACAATGATTTTCCATGGCTTTATGCAGGAACAAATTTGCCAGTCCCAAATTGTTTGGTAGACACGTGCATGTTATCTGACAAGCGCATAACACTAAATATACAATATACAGTATATACAAGCCAGTTGATATATGTGATTATGACCTAAAATCAATTACAAACACACGTGTGGCACACATTTTCAAAGCATAACTGACAATTTATTTAGGGAGACTTTTTGCACCTTACTTTTACCTGTCCACCATCAATTCAGTGATATTTTTATCCATCCAAATGCCAGGTGGACGGGTCTCTGCATAAAGCTGGTATGCATTGCATTCTTTGGACGTTTGGTGGTGGCAGGGTGTCTATCTCCTGACGTGGAATTAGCCAATGTAATGAATCACTAATGATTTGTCAACTTGATAAGCTGTTGCGGTTAACTCGGCTTGTTTCGGCATTTTTGACAATAAAGTTTGTTCTGAAACTGGATGTTTTGTTTACCATTTGAACATGTAGAAACTTTGAAATTGTCAACACTGTTACAAGTTTAATAAAGTAAGTAAACTTAATTTGACAGGTGGTGTATCCTCAACATTCTATTGTTGTAATAAGAACATAAAACTAAATAGAAGAAATATCACCTATGAACAGACACTCTCCACTGGTGCTATTGGGACTATCAGGCCTCAACATTGAGCAGGATCAGATGTTGACAACTGTGTCATATACAGTGTAAATATGTAGACAATTACATCTATACAGTCTCAGAGTCACAGGGTAGCTGTTTGAACCAATGCAGCAAGCATGACATTTTTGGACATTGTGACCACCCATAATATCCATACCGATAGAGTTTACACATTTATTTATCTCACTGCTTGGTTTTTGTCAAATGCCAATTATGTCTGTTTCACGGTTACAGAAAATGGAAGCATCGTCCATTGAAGAATTCTTTGGTTTGACGTCGGACGTGCAGAAGAATTCAGAATCGGGCTACATTTTATTCTATCAGTCACGTGAATAAATTGATCTCCATGGTAACTTGACTGAGAGCAGTTCAGCAGAAACTTGTTAGTGTTGTCCTGCTGGAATACTGAATGTGTCTACATGGCAGTACAAGCGAAGTCATACAGTCGAGTGGTGTATGATTGCTACAGACACAGGTACAGCTACATGCAGTGATAAATTGGTCACTTAAAGATTTTTCATCGATGTGTTCGACATGTCATAGATCAGGTGCTTTGATATCCAAATATGCAATGACAATACCTTAATGTACCTTTACAGGGAAATTTATATGGAATATCTTACTGTAAAATAAACGCATGTGCAATACAAAAGAACGTCAAATATTCCTGCCCACTCATACAATCATAATTCTTACTACATTATATGTTGAAATTTCACTAAAAATGTATAGAGTGGTGATAACTTAAATATCAATAGCTAGTTTACTAAAAAAAGGTTCAAAGCAATTGATTTTAGTCGTGACATCTGGTATCTTGCCAGAACCAGTTACTGAGCCGACATTTGATGTTCAAACCACTGCATGTGTAAACAGTATGGTTTTGAGATAGCCAGGCAGACAGACAGAGTGAGAGAGTGAATGAGTGAGAGACAGAATGAGAGAAAGTGAGTGAGTGAGTGAGTGACTGAGTGAGAGACATACATACATAGAGACAGACACACAGACGTAGAGCTAGGAATGTCACCAACATTAAAACAAAAACATGTCATTCATGTAAATGACACCAATGTGTGACATCCCGAGCCACTTGTATCTGGGTGGCTCATAATTTCAACAGGAACCATGACAAGTTCATTGCAAGAAATCAGCAGTCTTGAGGCATGAGATTATCTCTAGTGACACGGGTGCAAGTTAAATAATCTATAAGATAACATCTACAAGATGTAAACTGTGTACGTCCTAAGTGCAAGTACTTGTAAAGTGTGTTGTATGTAAATGGTTACTCTCTGTGCAAATACCGACACTGTTTAGTGGCAGTTGACAGCACATTTCTGTAAGATATCATTGTGTATATACCTTAACATAACTAAGTCATATAAGATCATGTGTCACATGGCTATCACACCAACTGTTAATGAATTGATGTTTTTACTGTATGATGTCACGTGTCAGTTGCATTTGTTGCCAGTTGACATTGATTTGTCATTCCTATTTCTTAAAGGTTAATGGACCCACTATTCAAAGTATATAATTATATTATGGTGTTTGACAAATACACCCCCTGTCTTCCAACATAACAAAATCAGACCATCATACTTACAGGTATGGGGTAGATTTTAACAGAGATTTACTCATCGCACCTGTAAAAGACTGGCCAAACGTTACAAGTACCCGACTGCACTCCACATGGACAGAAAGACAACAAACTAATATGCCCCTTAAGCTTTCAACAATTCAAAGTCCATTTTTGGGTAAATGCAGTGGGAGGTATTTAAAAGAATAATGATATAGCTTACCTTCATTATCGTAAGTATCTATATGATGAGTTGTAACAAACCTGTTCTATTAACCTTTGTCTGAAGTAGGCAAAATGTGGGGAAAATGCATATAGAAATATTGCATGAGTGTGGTAAAAACCATTGTATATATTTAGGTCTCTTGTATAGGTAGGTTGTATAAAATTGACTGGTTATTGTCATCTGTTAATCATTCTAGAACTGGCTCAAATCTCTCCCAGAGATTCGCAAATGTTAACACGTTAGAATTGCCATCTGGTTATAATTTAATTAATACTGGTTTTACTGAGCTCATTAAGTTACAGCTGAAGATTAATCCTATGGTGCAAAGGTCATACAGTTCTTGGTTGACATAAGATTTGTCATTTGAAACAAAATACAATCTGAAACAATATTGCAGCCAGTTGACAGCCGACATTTTAACCTGGATTGAGATTCAAAACATTTCAGAAGGAGGCATGTACGGCGGGTAGATTGGGTTGATGTGTAAAAGGCATTATAATATGCCTTGCAGAGAGATGTACATATATCAGAAGGTATGTGAGTTTATTCTGTGTTTGTTTTCTTGAAGAGGAGTGGGGGTATTTAGCAATGTATAACATAGAAAATGACGTAATACATTAAATATTATGCCAAAAACACTATGTACAAACATGGAATGTCCGCGTGCTCTATTCCACCGTTATAAAGTTGCGTTGTGTACGCCGCCCTCTTGTAGCAGTTTAATGAACTTGTTGGTGTTGTTCTCAATGTGATAAAAATGGCATTATTGATGTAACGGTTATGCATTATGCATATGTACCACTTCGTTATTGTTTAAAGCCGATGGTGAATAGAAATGTGTGACGTTTGTTGCGAAGTGTATGTGACAATTGGTTTGCATCAACAAAATGTTACTGATAGAAGTAGTCTACAAATACATGTGCTGTGATTGGTGTAGGAGAGTCTGGTCACATGACTCATGACGAGATGTTTTACCCAATTGTTTAATCGGATGTTTTCATTTGGTAAATTATTGGTTTCGTGACAAATTATGGTTTCGTCCAGCACTGCATAGTAAGATAACAAACATTTGAATGGAGCGATTAATTTTACCAGATATTATATATATTTAGTTTTAGTTGTGAAAATGTTTGTTTGGGTCATAATTACGTCTTTTGGTTACTTGTATACAATGTGATATGTTTGTTGTGATGCAGTGTTTTCTCAACAGGTGTTTTAAGAAAGAATAAGTGTTCCGCTCCTGTGACATGTTTATTTCATGAGAAATATGACGTTCTCTCATTGCACTGTTTGTTTAGATATAAGTAATTTAATAAATTACCATTGCATATGTTAGGTTTGTTTCTATTGGTTGTCCGCGTTTGCAGACAGCTCTGTAAACAGAACATGTAACAATGAACAATGAATGTATGACAACAGAAATGTTTGTTTTTAATTTTGTTACATCTTCATCACATTGACTACAACTAGATGTCTTCCCCCGGCGGTGTGTGTTCTAGCCCTGGTTGTGTGTGTGTGTTCTATCCCTGGTTGTGTGTGTGTTCTACCCCTGGTAGTGTGGGTGTCCTCCCCCTGGTTGTGTGTGTGTGTTCTATCCCTGGTAGTGTGGGTGTCCTCCCCCTGGTTGTGTGTGTGTGTGTTCTATCCCTGGTAGTGTGGGTGTCCTCCCCCTGGTTGTGTGTTTGTGTTCTATCCCTGGTAGTGTGGGTGTCCTCCCCCTGGTTGTGTGTGTGTTCTATCCCTGGTAGTGTGGGTGTCCTCCCCCTGGTTGTGTGTGTTTTTTCTTCCCTGGTAGTGTGGGTGTCCCCCCCCCCTGGTTGTGTGTTTTTTTTCTACCCCTGGTAGTGTGGGTGTCCCCCCCCTGGTTGTGTGTGTGTTTCTATCCCGGGTTTGTGTGGGTTTTCCCCGGGGTTGTGTGTGTGTTCTACCCCGGGTAGTGTGGGTGTCCCCCTTTGGTTGTGTGTGTGTTCTATCCCTGGTAGTGTGGGTGTCCCCCCCTGGTTGTGTGTGTGTTCTATCCCTGGTTAGTGTGGGTGTCCTCCCCCTGGTTGTGTGTGTGTTCTACCCCTGGTAGTGTGGGTGTCCCCCCCCGGTTGTGTGTGTGTTCTATCCCTGGTAGTGTGGGTGTCCTCCCCCTGGTTGTGTGTGTTCTACCCCTGTTAGTGTGGGTGTCCTCCCCCTGGTTGTGTGTGTGTTTCTATCCCTGGTAGTGTGGGTGTCCTCCCCCTGGTTGTGTGTGTGTGTGTGTGTTCTACCCCTGGTAGTGTGGGTGTCCTCCCCCTGGTTGTGTGTGTGTTCTATCCCTGGTAGTGTGGGTGTCCCCCCCCTGGTTGTGTGTGTGTTCCTACCCCTGGTAGTGTGGGTGTCCTCCCCCCCTTGTTGTGTGTTGGTTGTTTTTTTCTCCCCCTGGTAGTGTGGGTGTCCCCCCCCTTTTTTTTGGTTGGGGGTTTTTGGTTGTTTTTTTCTATCCCTGGTAGTGTGGGTGTCCTCCCCCTGGTTGTGTGTGTTTCTACCCCTGGTAGTGTGGGTGTCCTCCCCCTGGTTGTGTGTGTGTTCTATCCCTGGTAGTGTGGGTGTCCTCCCCCCTTGGGTTGTGTGTGTGTGTTCTATCCCTGGTAGTGTGGGTGTCCTCCCCCTGCCCTGGTTGTGTGTGTGTGTTTCTATCCCTGGTAGTGTGGGTGTCCTCCCCCTGGTTGTGTGTTTTCTATCCCCCTGGTAGTGTGGGTGTCCCCCCCCCGGGGGCCCCGGGTTTTGGGGGTTTTTGGTTGTGTGTTTGTTTTTCCCTGGTAGTGGGGGGTGTCCCCCCCCTTTTTTTGCCTGATTGGGGGTTTTTGGTTGTGTGTGTGTTTCTATCCCGGGTGTGTGGGTGTCCCCCCCCCTTGGTTGTGTGTGTGTTCTACCCCTGGTAGTGTGGGTGTCCCCCCCCTTGGTTGTGTGTGTTTCTACCCCTGGTTAGTGTGGGTGTCCTCCCCCTGGTTGTGTGTGTGTGTTCTACCCCTGGTAGTGTGGGTGTCCTCCCCCTGGTTGTGTGTGTTTTCTTTTAACCCTGGTAGTGTGGGTGTCCTCCCCCTGGTTGTGTGTGTGTTCTATCCCTGGTAGTGTGGGTGTCCTCCCCCTGGTTGTGTGTGTGTTCTATCCCTGGTAGTGTGGGTGTCCTCCCCCTGGTTGTGTTGTGTGTTTCTACCCCTGGTAGTGTGGGTGTCCTCCCCCTGGTTGTGTGTGTTTTCCTCCCCCCCTGGTTGTGTGTGTGTTTCTATCCCTGTAGTGTGGGTGTCCCCCCCCCTGGTTGTGTGTGTTTCTATCCCTGGTAGTGTGGGTGTCCTCCCCTGGGTTGTGGTGTTTATTTTCCCGGGTTAGTGTGGGTGTCCCCCCCCCCGGGGTTGTGTGTGTGTTCCCCCCCTTTTAAATGGGGGTGTCCCCCCCCCCTGGTTGTGTGTGTTTTTTTTCTACCCTGGTAGTGTGGGTGTCCCCCCCCTGGTTGTGTGTGTGTTTTTTCTATCCCTGGTAGTGGGGGTGTCCCCCCCCTGGTTGTGTGTGTGTTTCTTTCCCTGGTAGTGTGGGTGTCCCCCCCTTTGGTTGTGTGTGTGTGTGTTTCTACCCCGGGTAGTGTGGGTGTCCCCCCCCTGGTTGTGTGTGTTTCCCCCTTTATTCCCCGGGTTTGTGTGGGTTTTCCTCCCCCTGGTTGGGGGTGTTTTTTGTGTGTTTCAAACCCTGGTAGTGTGGGTGTCCCCCCCCTGGTTGTGTGTGTGTTTCTACCCTGGTAGTGTGGGTGTCCCCTGGTTGTGTGTGTGTGTTCTACCCCTGGTAGTGTGGGTGTCCTCCCCCTGGTTGTGTGTGTGTTCTACCCCTGGTAGTGTGGGTGTCCTCCCCCTGGTTGTGTGTGTGTTCTATCCCTGGTAGTGTGGGTGTCCTCCCCCTGGTTGTGTGTGTGTTTCTATCCCTGGTAGTGTGGGTGTCCTCCCCCTGGTTGTGTGTGTGTTCTGTCCCTGGTAGTGTGGGTGTCCTCCCCCTGGTTGTGTGTGTGTGTTCTATCCCTGGTAGTGTGGGTGTCCCCCCCCGGTTGTGTGTGTGTTCTGTCCCTGGTAGTGTGGGTGTCCTCCCCCTGGTTGTGTGTTTTTGCCCCTGGTAGTGTGGGTGTCCTCCCCCTGGTTGTGTGTGTGTGTTCTACCCCTGGTAGTGTGGGTGTCCTCCCCCTGGTTGTGTGTGTGTTTCTATCCCTGGTAGTGTGGGTGTCCTCCCCCTGGTTGTGTGTGTGTTCTGTCCCTGGTAGTGTGGGTGTCCTCCCCCTGGTTGTGTGTGTTCTACCCCTGGTAGTGTGGGTGTCCTCCCCCTGGTTGTGTGTGTGTTCTATCCCTGGTTGTGTGTGTGTGTTCTATCCCTGGTTGTGTGTGTGTTCTACCCCTGGTAGTGTGGGTGTCCTCCCCTGGTTGTGTGTGTGTTCTATCCCTGGTAGTGTGGGTGTCCTCCCCCTGGTTGTGTGTGTGTTTTTCTCCCCGGGTAGTGTTTCCCCCCGGGTTTTGTGTGTGTGTGTTTTCCCCGGGAAAGTGGGGTGTCCCCCCCTTGTTGTGTGTGTGTTCTACCCCGGGGAGTGTGGGTGCCCTTTGGTTGTGTGTGTGTTTCTACCCCTGATAGTGTGGGTGTCCCCCCCTGGTTGTGTGTGTGTTTCCCCCTGAAAATTGTGGGTGTCCTCCCCCTTGTTGTGTGTGTGTTTCTACCCCTGGTAGTGTGGGTGTCCTCCCCCTGGTTGTGTGTGTGTGTTCTACCCCTG
Organism: Ridgeia piscesae; assembly: GCA_025642075.2. NCBI lineage: Eukaryota > Metazoa > Annelida > Polychaeta > Sabellida > Siboglinidae > Ridgeia > Ridgeia piscesae. Next base: position 233,674 of record JAODUO010001423.1, on the reverse strand, counting down.
ATAGTGTGGGTGTCCTCCCCCTTGTTGTGTGTGTGGGTTCTACCCCTGGTAGTGTGGGTGTCCTCCCCCTGGTTGTGTGTGTGTGTTTATCCCTGGTAGTGTGGGTGTCCTCCCCCTGGTTGTGTGTGTGTTCTCCCCCCTGGTAGTGTGGGTGTCCTCCCCCTGGTTGTGTGTGTGTGTTCTATCCCTGGTAGTGTGGGTGTCCTCCCCCTGGTTGTGTGTGTGTGTTCTATCCCTGGTAGTGTGGGTGTCCTCCCCCTTGTTGTGTGTGTGTGTTCTATCCCTGGTAGTGTGGGTGTCCTCCCCCTGCCCTGGTTGTGTTTGTGTGTTCTATCCCTGGTAGTGTGGGTGTCCTCCCCCTGCCCTGGTTGTGTGTGTGTGTGTGTGTGTTCTATCCCTGGTAGTGTGGGTGTCCTCCCCCTGGTTGTGTGTGTGTTCTATCCCTGGTAGTGTGAGTGTCCTCCCCTAGTTGTGTGTGTGTGTGTTCTCCCCTGGTTTGTTGGGTGTCCTCCCCCTGGTTGTGTGTGTGTGTTTCTACCCCTGGTAGTGTGGGTGTCCTCCCCCTGGTTGTGTGTGTGTTCTATCCCTGGTAGTGTGGGTGTCCTCCCCCTGGTTGTGTGTGTGTTTCTATCCCTGGTAGTGTGGGTTTTCCCCCCCTGGTTGTGTGTGTGTTTTTACCCCTGGTAGTGTGGGTGTCCCCCCCTGGTTGTGTGTGTGTTCTATCCCGGGTTTAGTGGGGTGTCCCCCCCCTGGGTTGTGTGTGTTTCTATCCCTGGTAGTGGGGTGTCCTCCCCCCCCTGGTTGTGTTTTTTCTATCCCTGGTAGTGTGGGGTGTCCTCCCCTGGTTGTGTGTGTTTCCCCCCCGGGAGTGGGGTGTCCTCCCCCGGTTGTGTGTGTGTGTTTCTACCCCTGGTAGTGTGGGTGTCCTCCCCCTGGTTGTGTTGTGTGTTCTACCCCTGGTAGTGTGGGTGTCCTCCCCCCTGGTTGTGTGTGTGTTCTATCCCTGGTAGTGTGGGTGTCCCCCCCTGCCCTGGTTGTGTGTGTGTTTCTATCCCTGGTAGTGTGGGTGTCCTCCCCCTGCCCTGGTTGTGTGTGTGTTTCTATCCCTGGTAGTGTGGGTGTCCTCCCCCTGGTTGTGTGTGTGTTCTATCCCTGGTAGTGTGGGTGTCCTCCCCCTGGTTGTGTGTGTGTTCTATCCCTGGTAGTGTGGGTGTCCTCCCCCTGGTTGTGTGTGTGTGTTCTACCCCTGGTAGTGTGGGTGTCCTCCCCCTGGTTGTGTGTGTGTTCTATCCCTGGTTGTGTGGGTGTCCTCCCCCTGGTTGTGTGTGTGTTCTACCCCTGGTAGTGTGGGTGTCCTCCCCCTGGTTGTGTGTGTTTTTTCTATCCCTGGTAGTGGGGGTGTCCCCCCCCTTTTTTTTTGGTTGGGGGTTTTGGTTGTTTTTTCTATCCCTGGTAGTGTGGGTGTCCTCCCCCTGGTTGTGTGTGTTTTTTCTATCCCTGGTAGTGTGGGTGTCCTCCCCCTGGTTGTGTGTGTGTTCTATCCCTGGGGGGGGGTCCTCCCCCCCTGGTTGTGTGTGTGTGTGTGTGTGTTCTATCCCTGGTAGTGTGGGTGTCCTCCCCCTGGTTGTGTGTGTGTTTCTATCCCTGGTAGTGTGGGTGTCCTCCCCGGGGGCCCGGGTTTGTGTGGGTGTCCCCCCCCTGGTTGTGTGTGTTTTTTCTACCCTGGTAGTGTGGGTGTCCTCCCCCGGGTTTTTTTGGTGTGGGGGTTTTTGGTTTTTTTTCTACCCCTGGTAGTGTGGGTTTTTTTCCCTCCCCCTGGTTGTGTGTGTGTTCTATCCCTGGTGTGGGTTCCCCCCCTGGTTGTGTGTGTGTTCTACCCCTGGTAGTGTGGGTGTCCTCCCCCTGGGTTGTGTGTGTGTTCTATCCCTGGTAGTGTGGGTGTCCTCCCCCTGGGTTGTGTGTGTGTGTTTCTATCCCTGGTAGTGTGGGTGTCCTCCCCCTGGGTTGTGTGTGTGTTTCTACCCCTGGTAGTGTGGGTGTCCTCCCCCTGGTTGTGTGTGTGTTCTATCCCTGGTAGTGTGGGTGTCCTCCCCCTGGTTTGTGTGTGTGTGTTCTATCCCTGGTAGTGTGGGTGTCCTCCCCCTCCCCTGGTTGTGTGTGTGTGTTCTATCCCTGGGTAGTGTGGGTGTCCTCCCCGGGGGCCCCTGGTTGGGGGTTTTGGTTGTTTTTTCTATCCCGGGTAGTGTGGGTGTCCCCCCCCGGGGGGGCCCCGGGTTTGGGGGTTTTTGGTGTGTTTCTACCCCTTTGGTAGTGTGGGTGTCCTCCCCCTGGGTTGTGTGTGTGTGTTCTACCCCTGGTAGTGTGGGTGTCCCCCCCCTTTTTTCCCCTGGTTGGGGGTTTTTGGTTGTTTTTTCTACCCCGGGTTAGTGTGGGTGTCCTCCCCGGGGGGCCCCCTGGTTGTGTTTGTGTTTTTTCTACCCTGGTAGTGTGGGTGTCCCCCCCCGGGGGGGGCCCCCTGGTTGGGGGTTTGGTTGTGTGTGTGTGTGTTTTTTCCCTTCCCTGGTAGTGTGGGTGTCCCCCCCCGGGGGGCCCCCTGGTTGGGGGTTTTTGGTTGTGTGTTTCTACCCCTTTGGTAGTGTGGGTGTCCCCCCCCGGGGGGGCCCCCTGGTTGGGGGTTTTTTGTGTTTTTTCTATCCCTGGTAGTGTGGGTGTCCCCCCCCTTTTTTTTTTGGGGGCCCCCTGGTTGTGTGTGTGTTCTACCCTGGTAGTGTGGGTGTCCTCCCCCCCCTGGTTGTGTGTGTGTTTCTACCCCTGGTAGTGGGGTGTCCCCCCCGGGGGGCCCCGGGTTTGTGTGTGTGTGTGTGTGTGTGTTCTATCCCTGGTAGTGTGGGTGTCCTCCCCCTGGTTGTGTGTGTGTTCTATCCCTGGTAGTGTGGGTGTCCTCCCCCTGGTTGTGTGTGTGTTTTCTATCCCTGGTAGTGTGGGTGTCCTCCCCCTGGTTGTGTGTGTGTGTTCTATCCCTGGTAGTGTGGGTGTCCTCCCCCTGGTTGTGTGTGTGTTCTATCCCTGGTAGTGTGGGTGTCCTCCCCTGGTTGTGTGTGTTCTACCCCTGTTAGTGTGGGTGTCCTCTCCCTGGTTGTGTGTGTGTTCTATCCCTGGTAGTGTGGGTGTCCTCCCCCTGGTTGTGTGTGTTTCTATCCCTGGTAGTGTGGGTGTCCTCCCCCTGGTTGTGTGTGTTTCTACCCCGGGTTAGTGTGGGTGTCCCCCCCTCCCTGGTTGTGTGTGTTTTTTCTATCCCTGGTAGTGTGGGTGTCCCCCCCCTTTGGTTTTTTTGGGTGGGGGTTTTTGGTTGTGTGTGTTTCTACCCCTGGTAGTGTGGGTGTCCTCCCCCTGGTTGTGTGTGTGTGTTCTACCCCTGGTAGTGTGGGTGTCCTCCCCCTGGTTTTTTTGGTGTGGGGGTTTTTGGTTGTGTTTTTTCTACCCCTGGTAGTGTGGGTGTCCCCCCCTGGTTGTGTGTGTTTCTACCCCTGGTAGTGTGGGTGTCCCCCCCCTGGTTGTGTGTTTTTTCTACCCCGGGTTAGTGTGGGTGTCCCCCCCCTTTGGTTGTGTGTGTGTTCTACCCCTGGTAGTGTGGGTGTCCTCCCCCTGGTTGTGTGTGTTTTTTGGTTTTTTTTCTATCCCGGGTTTGTGTGGGTTTTCCTCCCCCTGGTTGGGGGTTTTTGGTTGTGTGTGTTTCTACCCCTGGTAGTGTGGGTGTTCCCCCCCCCGGGGGGCCCCCCTGGTTGTGTGTGTGTGTTCTATCCCTGGTAGTGTGGGTGTCCCCCCCTTTTTTTCACCCTGGTTGGGGGTTTTTGGTTGTGTGTGTTCTACCCCTGGTAGTGTGGGTGTCCTCCCCCTGGTTGTGTGTGTGTTCTATCCCTGGTAGTGTGGGTGTCCTCCCCTGGTTGTGTGTGTTTCTACCCCTGGTAGTGTGGGTGTCCTCCCCCTGGTTGTGTGTGTGTTCTATCCCTGGTAGTGTGGGTGTCCTCCCCCTGGTTGTGTGTGTTTTTTGTGGGTGTTCCCTCCCCGGGTTTGTGTGTGTGTTCTATCCCTGGTAGTGTGGGTGTCCTCCCCCTGGTTGTGTGTGTGTTCTATCCCTGGTAGTGTGGGTGTCCTCCCCCTGGTTGTGTGTGTGTGTTTTTTCTACCCCTGGTAGTGTGGGTGTCCTCCCCCTGGTTGTGTGTGTTTTCTACCCCTGGTAGTGTGGGTGTCCTCCCCCTGGTTGTGTGTGTGTTCTATCCCTGGTAGTGTGGGTGTCCTCCCCTGGTTGTGTGTGTTCTACCCTGGTAGTGTGGGTGTCCTCCCCCTGGTTGTGTGTGTGTGTTCTACCCTGGTAGTGTGGGTGTCCTCCCCCTGGTTGTGTGTGTGTTCTACCCCTGGTAGTGTGGGTGTCCTCCCCCTTGGTTGTGTGTGTGTTTTCTATCCCTGGTAGTGTGGGTGTCCCTTCCCCCTGGTTGTGTGTGTGTTCTACCCCTGGTAGTGTGGGTGTCCTCCCCCTGGTTGTGTGTGTGTTCTATCCCTGGTAGTGTGGGGTTTTTTTCCTCCCCGGGGGGCCCCCCTGGTTGTGTGTGTGTGTTCTATCCCTGGTAGTGTGGGTGTCCTCCCCCTGCGGTGTTGGTGACTTCCACCTGGTTGTATAGGTGTCCTATCCATGGAAGTGTTAAGTGTCCTCCCATAGACAGTGTGGGTGTCCTCTCCCTGGCAGTAAGGATTTCACTCTAGAAGGGTCTATTACATTAACTGACTAATGTTATATATATATATATATATATATATATATATATATATATATATATATTTATTGTGGTTGTAATAGATTATACTGTCACTGTATAAGGTCTTAAACAAATCAGCTTTATAAATCATTATCATCGCCAAACTGATCATTCTTAACTGGGGTCATGGCTTGTCATCTTCAGTCATCCCAAAATGTGACAGGACCATGATCACAGTTATATGGGATACACAATCCACAATATTGAGAGCCAAGTTTCTGCACCAAACGTGTGTATGGTTTTGAACTCAGAGCTGAAAATTGCCAAAATGCAGTGGAAAAAACACAATGAAATAGGGAAAATGACTGCACAGTAAAAGTCTTATGCGACACCTGCTGATAATGATAACTTATTTATAACAGAAACTTCTGAAAGGAAGCATTCCACATATTAACATAAGGACGTACTGGTTGTATTTAACGATTGTGCTCACGAAAATGACTGGTATGAGTGACGTTTGCACTGTGTGAATGCTACCCTTGACTGTTGACACTGTCCGGAAATGTTCACAAAGTCCGACAGCTTTCATGTTTTGTTGTCATCAACGACACATGAAATAGTTTTGTAAATATTGCCTTGTTTCAATAAACTAGACTGGTTATGATATATGTGTCCATCTGCTTCACATACATGTCACAAACACAGATTCATAAAACGTATATATATGTATGGATGTATATATATAATATATATATATATATATATATATATATATATATATATATATAAATTATACATATAATTATACACACAATGCCATATGATGTGAATGGAAACGATGGAGGGTCAGTAGCTAACTTCTCATTACAACTATCTTATTCAATAATGATTACTGCGCCACGAAACAGTGTAGAAATTGACTGAAATATGTTATCATTTTTATTATTAACCATTTAACAAAATACAATGCACTCATTTCAATGCACTTCATTGACAATGCATAGAAAGCAGATTAAGTCATCTGCATTAACTAAACACGGCCATGTCTCGTTTATTCGCACACTTTGATTCCAAAGGTTTTTGGTAAGGTAAGTGAAACGTGCAGATTAATGAGACCCCTTAGGATTATTATACTTGGTATCAAGATGGTTCATACGCAAAAGGTGCGGATTGTGAAACAACCGTATTATTGAAGACTAGATAAACAAGACCTGACTCTACAACAGATTCTAAAATTGTATGAAATCAATTGTAACTTAATCAAATGTGATATTTTTGCCTGCAACATGAATCACATGAAATGTAGATACAAAAATGATTCCCTCATTTTCAAATGGATATGTATATGTTGTACTCTAACTAAACTGGAAACAACTTGAATTTCACAAAAATAAGAAATTAAACAAAAACACGTTGACAATTTAACATTCAACAAACAGCTCATTCAAGAACAGAACATGGGGCATCCTGTTTTTAAACGGTACAATCACACAAATGGCAGATAATTCTCAGACAATGACTATCACTGTAAAGGTAATTTGTAACAGACTTTACAAAAATCGCCAGTGACAAAGTTATACTGGTTTAGCGTTCCTTCATGTATTCACTTATCATTTCGTTGTTACATCAATTTGTGAAGTCCCCAAAACATACAGCATTTTGTATTATTGGGCAGTGACTTGGTCATCGCCACTTTCCAAAAATAATTTATAGTATATCAGAGGCTTCGGCATAAAAACGGAGAACCGATTATGCAGGTCCAATGCCACATGGTGTGCTATTTTGGACCAATACGAAACGTGATCATATTTTGTTTGCAAACATCTCAGGAGACCTGTCAGTTTCTACTCATGTCGTGGTGGATGTTTTGGACTTTGTAAACCTCCGAGAGAACCTCTCAATTTATACTCATGTCTAATCGGTTGATTTATATTTTAAAAACTTCCGAGACAACCCCTCAGTTTATAGTCATCGAGTTGGGACAATTTTGTATTTTGTTAACTTCCAAGATGAATCTTCAGTTTCTAATCTTGTTGATTTGGAAAATTTTGGCTTTATAAATTTCTGTGCCGACCCCTCAGTTTCTACTCATCAAATTGGATGATTTTAGTAAACTTCTGAGATGACCCCTCAGTTTCTACTGTGACTAGTGTGAGTTGGACGATCTGAACTTAAGAAACTTTCAGATGACACCTCGGTTTCTACCGATGTTGATTTGGACAATTTGGAGTCTGGAAACTTCCGAGTCGACCTCTCAATTTCTATTCATGCCAAGTTTGGCGATTTGAACTTTGTAAATTTCTGAGACGACCCCTCAGTGTCTACTGATGTGGAGTGGGAGGAGTCAGCAGACACAAGTGACAGGCTTCTTCCCAACGACTCACTCATGACCGGGAGCTGGAATATTCTGTGGGAAACTCAAACGTATAAGTTCCGTCTCCATCCACTTTGGGCAGCGTCCCTGCATTCGGGATGACATTCCACGACAAGGACAGTGTCACATTCCTGTTTGACCTGACAACACAAAATGCATTATGTACATAGGACTCAAATTCATAAAATTATCTACTCGAACTAAATGCTGGGATGGACTGGGTACACAATCCAGAAAACAGACACAAACACCACCAAACAAGCGCTCTCCGGGAACCCGCAGGGAAAGAGAAGAAGAGGTCGACAAAGAGACACCTGGTGCTGAGAACTTGAAGCAGACACCAGCAGGATGGGTTACACACGGATACAACTTCAGAAAATAGCCCATGACAGGGGATGCTGGAAAGCTGTTGTTACCGACCTGTTCCAATGTTCACAGCGCTTTACATAAAACTACAATATAACTAGTAAAACTAGTAATTATTACCCACAGATGCATTTCTCAATCTTTACAGCAAAATACTGTGTTTGACATAAAATACAAACAGACAGAAAATCAGTTTTGTCATTGCATCAGTAAAAAAACCTGAGCCACTGCGCCTAGGCAACCTAGCACTTGCACGGTTGCCAAGGACAAACACTAGACAAAACACTGATATACATTGGCATTTTTATAATTTCTCTGATGCAGTCTCACAGAGGGCTCTTTTGTAGCATAATGATGTTGGCTGTTACTGAAACACTGTACTTATTATACATATGTGACTTCTCCAAACATAGACCAGCTACGTTGCATCATTAAAAACAATGGCTATCACATGAAAGATCTCACCTCAGTCCATTCCCATCATCAAAGAAGTAGTACTTGGTGTTCATACTGTTGAGGTCAATGACTGCCTTCTCTCCCCGCTGAATGATCTTGTCCCACAGTACAACCTGGTTTACCTTCTGCAAAGTGGAATAGTCCATGTAGCTTCAGGGGTGGGGGGACAATGGTAATGCATAATACTAACAAAGTGGAATAAAGTGGAATTTATGTAGCATCAGTGGTACTTTTGTGTAGTCAAAGTTACATTTCTTCTTACTGATGATATTGAAATATTAATTCTGTTTCATATTTATATAGATACATTATATATATATATTTATATATATCATTTATATGAGTGCGTACGTGTCTGTGTGTCTGTGTTCGTCCATGCGTGCGTGTGTTGATCATTCTTCAAAGTACAGCAACTCATGTTTTGTGGTTTGATTCATTAAAGATTAAATTTAATAACGTCACAAAAAACAATTTGCTAACAAAAGATGTGATGTCTGGACATGATTCAAGAGTCTTGTCTCATAATATAACATTGTGTCTATAATAATTACAAGCAATCACTTGGAATTTGTTAAGTCCTAACTGTTAAACAGAATTCAAGTGTTCCTAAATTTTGGAACATCAAACATTGTAGAGTACCTTATCAGAGCAGTGCAAACTATATGCCACTGTTATGTTAATACATCTACATTATATCTTAGAAGTAGGTGACACCTACATTATTATCTGTTTCGTATTGAGCTGTAAGGTAAATGAAGAGTTGTTTCACATTCCAGTTGAACAAAGGGTTCATATCTGAATTAGGTCAAGGCAGTAAAGCATCGTAATCAAGCTCAGTACAGCTGCTAACTAGAAAATAATGGTCACTATATACTGTGTGTGTGAGTGTGTATGTGTGCATGTCTTAATTTCTTAACCCTGACAACATATTGAAAAAATAACTTCACATATGCACAGCTTCTAGTCTGAGACTTTGGGCTTCGCGTATACCACAAATCAAAGACTTGATCATGAATAATCAGTTAAGTTTGACAGATATAGATTTTATCATTGTGTGGTTAACTGCGCAAAGTGTTTCATACAAACACAATTACATATTTCTTTGTCGTGCAGATAACATCAAAATTATGCCTAAATTTGCAAGACAAAAGTAGCAGAGAAAGTACTATAACAAAATATCATGTACGTCTAAAATATACATAAGCTTACAAAGAATCTATTTAAATATTATTTAAGCACTCTGAAGTTGATAAATCCCAATGCCACTTCAAAGACCCATGTCATGGTAGTAATGTGCTTTAATTGTTCATGCATTGCAAGATACATGAATACAAAATAATGGTTTATTAATCGTGGCATTGGTGTTTCATTCCAATTGTATACACAAATTTGTTCACCTTCATTTCTGTTTCACTAAATATTCTGAAACCAAGTCAGCTTGCTCCAACAAGACAAATTAAAAAACGTTACATGTCACTATGCACAAAGGTGCGTAAAAAGGATACCAGCTTTAAGGTCAAATGTGATGAACCCAAGGTCATTCTTCTCTCTTGATACACTGAAGTCTGACACTCTTTTGCTGAAAGGGTAATTCAAAAACATTAATAATCATCACTGATCATCAATGTAAAACAGTATGCATGTTATATATCCCTACAAATATATTTCTTGTATTTCTACAACCACTTAAATGTATTTGGTATACTTCATATCAGCAAAATATGATCAAAAACTTTCCTGATACATTGGACTATCATGTGGTTGTTACTGCATCAGTTTTGATGTGCTATTGAATTATAGTCGGAATGCCCCTCTGCCTGAATGCCCCACGACCAGAATGCCCCAAGCCTAGTCGCAATGCACCAATCGCAAAGTCGCAATGCCCCAACCGCGAAATCGCAATGCACCACTTTTGGTCGGAATGCCCCAGTGATTTTACTATTGTAAAAACATTACATTTTATTATTGTCAATCTTATATATATATATATAATATATATAATACAATAGACATTACATAATTAAATGTATAATGGATAAAAAAATTACGTTTCGTTGATTATCTGTATATTATTGAAAGTATAACTGAATTTATGTTTTGTCTAATTATCAGTCACCTAAAAGGTACCCTGCTCATGTGTCATGGTGACCTAAGTACATTTCACAAGTATGCAAATCATGTTTCTATCATTCACTTCTAAATAACATTGTACAAAAAGACTTATCTTAAACTCTAACGTGTACATAACACGTGGTACTTAAAACCCCCGTTTCTCAGTTACATAGGCTTCCAGTTGTGTACTGAATTAAATTTAAATTGGCTACTGTTACATACCATACTGACACGCTGATCTATATTAATAACTGGCACTTGGACTTGGTTTCCGAGAAGTCACCAGCCTTTGTTAAAACCTATGAAGAATTTGTTAGATTAAGGTTAATTAAAGAGTAAATAATGGAGTATGGCATGATTTGTTTTGTGCTGACATCAATGATCAATCGCATTTAACTGCTGCTAGTTGTGGCTTCGCACAACTGCACTTCTGTAGGACCAAGGCTTTGACCGTGCCTCAAGTCAATTTGCAAATTGCAATCGAGATTCATAGATTGGAAATTTTCCAACTTCGAATTCTTATTTATCATGTTATAGTTGCTGTTTTTACGGTGTTCTTGTGATGTTGAGATGTCTAATAATATTAACACGTTTATATTAATGTTATTACATTTATATTTTTTATGTTATTAATTTTTTATTCAAATAGGTTTTTATTATTACATTTATATTCATTTTTATATAATTTATTATAGTTATATATTTTTATATTATGTTATCAAATTTTTTATTAATATACCTATTGGTGATATCAGTGTTAGATAATTTAAGTCAAGAAGCGCTGAAAGAACTGTGATCCAAGTATGAACAGGCAGACAGGATGTCAACGTCTGAATATCTGCGTCAATGCAACGACCTCATGGACATCTCTCAAGATTGATGATTGTCTGCATATCATGTATGTGTGATGCGTATCATGTACTTGATGATTGTCTGCGTATCATGTGCACAAAATCCTACCTTTTCCCCGACTTTATCCTAACCACTACTAATCCCTGTAATTGAAACACAAAAAAGATGTTAGTATTATATAAAATAAATATATAAAATAAAAAAAATATATATGTGTGTGTATATATATATATATATATATATAATTATTATAATAACAAGAAGAACATTTATAAAGCGCCATAAATCTAGAAATATCTATTTGGAAGCGCTGTACATGAGTAAGTATACATGTGTCGTACAGTTATAATATTACGTTTGTTAAGGTAAATAAAATATGTATAAAAAAGTAATAGTAATAAACCATAAAATAAATAAGTTAGCTAAAGATAAATTGATAATAAAATAATGAGTATGATGTTTTGTAAAAAAAAAAATTTAAAACATGTACAACATAATAAATATGTAAAAAAATACAAATTGAATAAACTGACAGGTGTCTACACTTCATACACAGCCCGGAATAGGTGGGATTTCAATAGTCGTTTAAAAGTCATGAGGCAACAGGTTTATTATATATATATATAATTATATATATATATATATATATAATTATATATATTATATATTGCTGCTGGAAACAAGTACAACTGGAACGCATAGCGATAATAAAACCGTTGTTATCCTAACATTAAAAATAACGACTATCACGAAAGTGGGGCATTCCGTCCAAAAGTGAAGCATTGCGACCACGGTGTTCCAAAATGTGGGTGCATTACGGCTTCGCGGTTGGCGCATTACGACTTTGCGATTGGGGCATTGCGACTAGGCAGTAGGGGCATTGCGACTGGGGCATTCAGGCAGAGGGGCATTCCGACTATACTCCGTGCTATTATGTCAAAGGTATTTCAAAGAGTAGCTAGTGTGTCATCAGACTGTTTGACCATTCACTTTATATCATGCTTGTCCAATCTAGGTAGTATGTATTATGTATGTAATTTCTCTAACATGATTATATAAAGATTTATTGTCACTCAGGGTATTATTTATCTAACACAATAGGCTCCATGTTCATAGTTCTGCCCATGCCCATGGGCATGATGGTCAATGTACAGTTTGGTACGTACGAATCAGCTGAAAAATGCAGCCATGTAGAGATAATAAAAAAGTCGCACAACCTCATATATTGATTATCCTGCCTATCACTATCAGACCAGTGTCCTGAAATCAACTCAAATTGACTACTGCAAAATCACCATATGTTGAGACTTCGCTTGCGAACAATATTCAAATTGAATACTTGCATTGACAGATTGTATATGTTAGAACATTCTGATGATTAATTAAACTGTTTAATCTGGTATAATGTGATTTTTTGTGTGACGCTAAGAAACGGCACGCCTCCCTGGGCCTGGCATAAGCACACAGCCATCGCGCCATAGGCTACACGCGTCAGCTTCTCGTTGAATCGCATACCCCGAGCCGAGGCAGAGCATACTTACACCATGGCTTTCGCCGTTTTTATGGAAACTGGTGCTCTATGATCTTCAAAGGCAGTGGACAGAAAACAGCCAAAGGTCAAAGCGGCTACCACACTAAGTGTGAAAGCAAATATCGTGTTCGCTCTGGATAAAAACGTATTCATTTTTATAAAATAGGACCGAGCTGCTTCGTCGCTACCGGAAGTCAACGTGAGCTTAAGAAAACGCGAAATAATTATGGCGTTTTACATACCCGTTATACCACATATCGATTCTCACAAAGTGGCGCGCACACTTGAATAACTCAGCTCTAAATATACCATAAGTATATGTTAACCCAACGTGCACGTGCACCTGCACGTGCACGTGGATGTGGACGTGTGTGCGTGCGTGCGTGCGTGCGTGGTTGTGTGTGGTGTGGTGTGGTGTGGTGTGGTGTGGTGTGGTGTGGTGTGGTGTGGTGTGGTGTGGTGTGGTGTGTGTGCGCGCGCGCGTGTGTGTGTGTATATATATATATATATATATATATATATATATATATATGTGTGTGTGTGTGTGTGTGTGTGTGTGTGTGTGTGTGTGTATATTATATATATATATATAGTATATATATTGTTGGCCTCCTTCTGTCTCGAAAGACAATGGGCTGTGCGCCCATAATAGTGTGTCAGTCCGGGTTGCTGCAGCGCCTGCTGTTACTGTACAGTCCGATCCTTCAGCCACAGACATGTTACAGTTGCTGCATTTGAGCCCTCGATCCCACTGCTCCCGTCTCCGCCTCTCACTGGTGTGGATGGATGTCTTGATAGCAGTCCTCCAACTACTGCGGTCTGTGGTTTGTGTTCCCAAGTTTGCTTTTTTGCCTGTCTTAATTTCATGTCACGTTTGCAAACATCTTTGAAATGAAGGTACGTAGGCTTTCCTGTGAGGCTGGTGCCGGTGGCAAGCTCCCCAAACAGAGTGTCCTTAGGGATTCTTCCATCCGTCATTCGTCTGACATGACCAAGCCAGGCGAAAGCGCCTTTGGGATAGCAGAGCAAACCGGCTCGGCATTCTTGCTTTCGCTAAGACGTCCTTAATTGTTGGGGATGCGGTCTTGCCAGGTGATGCCCTGGATATTTCGGAGGCAGCGCATATGGAACGCGTTGAGTCTACGCTATTGGCGGGTATACAGGGTCCAAGCTTCACTGCCATAAAGCAGAGTGCTGAGCACGCAGGCTTTATAAACGACCATATTGGTTTTCGTAATTAGCACAGCGTTGTTCCACACCCGTTTGGTCAGGCGAGCCATCGCTGTTGCTGCCTTGCCGATCCTCTTGTCTAGTTCTGTGATCAGAGAGAGGTTGCTGGATATATATGGTGGATCCGAGGTACACGAATTCTTCCACTACTTCCAGGGTGCAGTAGTCTGTTTGAACGCTGGGAGCACTACGTCTTGTCCGATCTAGGCTAAGATTATAGTCTTTTTTTGGGACTTATTGTGAAACCAAACTCTCTGCAGGCATGATAAACGCCAAATCTGAAATGTCGCCCATTCATGTAGGATGCTTTATTTTGGAGACTTGTCGACCTATTGTTTTGTTGATCAAAAATGCGTTAATTATCCCCATTAATGTCAATAAACAAAGCGGTTTGTTTTCAAAACGTGATTACCGCTGTGTGTCTTCCCCCTAAAATGCGATGTATCCCATAATTCAATCAGCAAACGCTTGGTGTAGACTATCTTCAAAACGTAGGAAACATAATTTGGATGAAATGTAAAAGGCAAATTAACTTCGGTCGCTATTCTATTGTGGCGTTATTGCGATACACCAAAAGGATGGAATCGCTAATATGTGGCTAGAAATTGAATATGCCAAGCCTAAGCTGCTAAGTCTATACTCAGTAAAAACAAAAATTATGTTTGTTTATGTAAAGAATCGTTTCAACACAGATCTCCTAATAGATGGGAAACGCTGCTGAAAACACACCACGGATTTGGGCGTTGCAATGCAGAATGTATACCTATTACCCGTTCATCTACAAAAGCATGAAATTCTTTGTTGTTTATTTAAAAAGAAACAATTAATTATACTGATACGGTACGTCATGGACTCATTGCGGATGTATTAATAACTATGACTAAATGTCTAAAACTTCTTTATGACATTGTTTCAGGGCAGTCAAACCTTATCAACATTGCTTTCTTTTCCAATGATCTGCTATGAAACTCCCCGTCCAGTGAAAAGTATTCCGCTCGCAAGAACCACTGTTAGCGGATGCCGATAGAGTGCGGCACTGTACGCGTCAGACGCCTGAGATGAGGGTTTCCCTTGTTCGGCTGTTTGTGATCTTCTCATACATGGTACTGTTAATGTTAACATTTTAATATAAAAAACATAGCAATACGCGCAGCAAACGGTAAGCTTAATTGTTTGTGAATAACGGACAGAGAGATGAATACGTTTGTGAACTAGAAATAGCTAGGATACTCGATACCCGGCATTTCAGAAAAAAGACGCGGACTCTGAAACACACCACAGCCCACGTGATGCGAAAATTACGCTCATCCTGGCCACGAGCATTTCGGATATTACGTCACAGTGCATCTGTATAAAGCGTCTCCATAGTAATCTCGGCTACGCGAACGGCATGCTGCGTTCTTTTCTTCCTCACAATTTTGATAGGTTGTTGCTTGCGAAGCAAGTTGTAGATTTCAAGATAACTGACAGGGTGTACAATGACACCAAATGGCAAAAGCCAATGACAATGTGTAGACCCATCACAATACCAATTTATAATAGTAATAATCGTAAATTGGTAAAATAGTTATTTTATTCTTCACTTCAGACAGTTCAGTCTCAGGAGACGGCTACAAGTACAACTTAAGTTAAAGTTAAAAGACGATAGACACTGAACTTCACTGTGCAATGCCAATGGGCCGGGGCCGAGGCATTGGCAGAGAACAACGGAGAGAAACGCACCGCAGACACAGGAGAAACGGGAATAGGCACAGAAGTACGACACGGAAATCTGGGAAAATCAGGTCAGTAGGATGTTTTCTGGTTATTGCTCCTTCGAAGGACACAGACTTCTTGTAACATGTATTTTAAGTAACTGGACATTGTCTTTATCTATACAGATCAATTGTGCATAATATATGAAAAGTAAATAAAATCTTAAATACTAATCAGTTTGTGTAATAGTAACCATGGTAACCAAACCATTGGAAATTCAATACCTTTAAATTAAATAGTTACATTATCAATGTATCATCTAAAAATATTATATTTAATACATTTCAATGAAGTTGTATTAATAGAAGTATGACTTAATATTTGGATACAAAATCAAACAATATCTACTTATTTGATCATATTTGCTACTATGTTAATCAGGTATTTGATATGTTGTTT
This sequence comes from Ridgeia piscesae, assembly GCA_025642075.2. Taxonomy (NCBI): domain Eukaryota; kingdom Metazoa; phylum Annelida; class Polychaeta; order Sabellida; family Siboglinidae; genus Ridgeia; species Ridgeia piscesae. The sequence continues at coordinate 217,845 of JAODUO010001423.1, read as the reverse complement.
GATAACATAAATTATATGCTGTTTTTCAAAACGATTAACGAAAAGAATGTTCACATTTTTATGTTTGATAGCATTTTCCCACACACTACTAACCAATTTTGTCCATGTCAAACATTATAGTCAAGACACAATTTGAATGTGTAGCTATTTATAAATCATTTTGCTTACTATTAAATGTAACACTTAATTTGTCATAAATTAAACTACTTTGCTTAAACATGAGGCTTAAAGTTTATGATATAAATTACCAACCGTTGGATGGTGTTCTATGTAGGACACTGGATACATGATCAGTTTTTTGGGGCTGGCCTAGGTTTGGATTTCTAGTGACATATGGCTTGTTCAACCAAATAATAAAAATGTGATTAAATAACTATTTATCCATAGGTTATATTTCAGTGTATAACTGGTGTAATACAACTTGCCAATCATTTTATATACTTCTGTTCATATGTTTCAATGTTTACAATGCGGGAAGTAACATTCTATTGTTTTCCCTTTAGTATGATAATGAGATTGTAGGCATGTGTATTAATTGTTTACTTTTTCTTCAGGAGGACTGGTGCATCACACGAGGGAAACAGGAAGAAGTGTTATGTTGTCATCATGTCGCACAAAAGTACCTGTTCTAATTTCTATCATATCTAGTGAAGCACTTTTAAATCACAGCTGTGTTGTACCACAGCTGGTCAAATATGTGTTCCATCACAATTACCTGGTAGACAAGAACTACTTCCTTTGCAACTGGTCAAATACATCTGCCATTGTAGCTGGTCAGATCCTTATTCCATTGCAGTTGGTCAAGTACTTTTTCCATCACAGCTGGTCAACTGCTTTTTTCACCACAGCTGGTCAACTAGTTCTTCCATCATAGCTGGTCAGGTATTTTTTTACCATAACATTTGGTGTGGCCAAGTACTTCTTGGTCCATTGCAGCTGGTGAAGTACTTATTCCTTTACAGCTGGTGAAGTACTTATTCCACCAGAGCTGGTCAAGTACGTCTTCCATCACAGCATTTGTTCCATACTATCTAGTCTGGTTAAGTACTTCTTCCATTGCAGCTGATCAAATACTTCTTCCATACAGCTGGTCAACTAATTCTTTCATCACAGCTGGTCATATATTTATTCCATAATATCCGGTCTTGTCAAGTAACTCTTCCATTGCAGCTGGTCAAGTACTTCTTCCGTCACAGCTAGTCAACTACTTCTTCCATCACAGCTGGTCATAACATTTGTTCCATAATATCTGGTCTGGTCAAGTACTTCTTCCGTTGCAGCTGGTCAAGTACTTCTTCCACCACAGCTGGTCAGCTACGTCTTCCATCACAGTAAAGTTCTTCCATTGCAGCTCTTCAAATATTTCTTCCATCACAGTTGGTCAACTACTTCTTCCATCATGGCTGGTCACATTTGTTCCATAATATCTGGTCTGGTCAAGTACTTCTTCCATTGCCGACAGTCAAGTACTAGTTCTGTAACAGCTGGTCAACTGCTTATTGCATCACAGATGGTCAAGCACTTCTTCCATAATATCTGGTGTGCTCAAGTACTCTTTTCTATTGCAACTGATGATTTACTTGATCCATTGCAGCTAGACCCATGCATGTTCCATCGCAGCTGGTAAAGTACTTTTTCCATCACAGCTGGGCCGGTACTTCTTCCATCACTTCTATTGAAATGCCTGCTCCCCCCTGCAGGTCAAGTACTTGTTCCATTTCAGCTGGTCAAACACTTCTTTCATTGCAGGTAGTCAAGTACTCAACCCATTACAGCTTGTCAACTGCTTGTTTCATAATTATTGGTCAACTGCTTGTTCCATCGCTATTGACCAACTGTTTGTTCCATCTGTACTAGTCAAATACTTGTTCCATAAAATCTGTTCATTCACAGTTGGTCAAATGCTTGTTCCATAACAGCTGGTCAGGTACTTATTGCGTCATACATGGCCAAGAAGTTGTTCCTTCACAATTGGCAAGATACAAGATAATAACTGTTCCATTGCAGCTTGTTAAGTACTTATTCCATCTCAGCTGTTCCATCACAACTTGCCAAGTTTGTTTTACCACAGGTTGTCAAGTACTTGTTCCGTTACAGTTGGTCAGGTACTTGTACCATTGCTGATGATCAAATATTGGTTTCATTGCAGGTGGTAAAGTAATTGCTTTGTTACAACTACAGCTGGTCAAATACTTTTTCCATAACACTTGGTCAAGTATTTGTTCCCCCACAGCTGGTCAAGTATGTGTTCTATCATAGCTGGTCCAGTATTTGTTCCATCACAACTTGTGATGTAGTTGTTCGACCACAGCTGGTCAAGTAATTGTTCCATCACAGCTGATCAAGTAGGTGTTTATTCATAGCTGGTCAAGTACTTGTTCCATCCACATGGTTAGCTATTTGTTCCATTGCAACCAACTTGGCATGCAATTGTTCTGATAGAGCAAGTTGAGTTCTTGTTCCAGCGCAGTTGGTTCCATCACATCTAATAGTTGTTCCATTACATCAAATCCAGTACATGGTTAACCACAGCTGATCAGGTACCCGTTACAATGTAGCGTTGTCAATACTCGGCCGGGATGTCGTATGTACCCGCTAGCTCAGCCACTGTCCAATATGCACACTGAACGTCTTCGGGAGTAATATGTACCAGTCGTGACGGCCTTCTTGGAAAATCTGGCAACGCTTCTGTTGTAGGACCACTGAACTGTGTTCCGAAATGATCATTGACACGGGCATTGAGTTCGGGCATGTTGCATATCACACATCCGGCTTCATCGTGAATCGTGAGTTTGGCAACGTCTGATGCCAGCCAGTCTGGTCTTGTATCGGTGGCGTGTTCTGT
>JAODUO010001423.1:175000-212500 GCA_025642075.2 Ridgeia piscesae | reverse complement strand
GAGGAATCTTGATCCGCATGCTTGTGTACAGTTTCTAAACAGGACAGGGGTGAAACCGGGGAATTTCGTTGTCCTGAAATTCCTCAAATCCTGCCCCATGTGGCAATGCTCAGTGAGTAACATGCAACATCCTTACAATGGTATCCGCTTGGAAACTCACAACATACCTATCCTCGTTACGGCGTCTGGGGAGCCCAATGACCATCTACTTGATGAAGAGGTACAATTATTACAGTGTTATCGTTAGAACACATCCATACTATAAGTAGAGAAATATCCACGCCTGATGGATAACGAACGCCAGTATCACGATCAGCGACATGAATGAAAAGATCAAAAGAAGTTACCTATGTGAACAATCTACCTGCTGTTGCTGTTGAAAATGTCGCGGACTCGAGGAATTGCGATTTGATGATGACGCGTATATAGTATATGTACTTACAGGAATATATACAACAAATATTAAAGACGTTTTTTATTGATTTTATTCAATATAAAATGTAAACATTCTACAAATATACATAAAATGTAATTACAAAATAATTAAATATAACGATTACACAAAAAGTGCAAGCATTTATTTCCATTGTGGTCCTTAAATAGAGACAGACCTGATAGACATTGACAGAATATGACACATAATAACATACTAAAACAACAATAATAAATAAAGTGGGATAAATAATTACTGCATGTAAAATATATTGATAATTGCAATATTAAAAAGGAAGGAAATAATCTGATCAAAATCACTATAGGTCCAAAAATTTAAAAAGTACCTCATAAATTATTTACGATTAAAAATAAGTAAATGAACTGGCTTCCTGATCATTCAGATGATTGAACAAAGACTGTTTCACTAGACATTTAAGTTGACTCGTGTTCTGATCACTTAATGTAGTTCGTGGCAATTCGTTCCATGCTTGTAATCCTGGGTATTAACATGAGGTTTTACCAAATGATGAAGATACGGCACATGAAGGGACGTTAGCACGGCGAGACACAGACGGCGAGACACAGACGGCGAGATGGATAATTTCGTACACCTCAGCCGCTACACACATTTTGCATATTACGTGGGAAGTGTAAGGAATGCAGAAAAAAGACCACTTACGTAGGTGTAAATTGTACATGACGCAAGAAGGCTCCATAAAATATATAACTCACCTTTGCAACCATCGTCGTAAAGGTTGCACGGTAGCCTACGATGTGGACTTGAGACAGATGTATGACCCAGCAACGCAAAGGTCGCGTCGTTTCGGTGCAGACCAATATCAATTAACAATTAGCAGGGTACAATACGATACAATATAATACAATGCAACGCACAGTTGTGTCCCGATTGTATCTATTGCAAAACAATTGTTGTGACGCTTCCATGATTTAATAACAAAAGCAAATTTACATGTTTTCACCTCAAGACGGCAAGGCAAGCTTGTATGTAAATTACTGTCTAAAGCCTGAGAGAAAGAGAGTGAGATAGAGAGAAGAGTGGAGTGGAATGAAGTGGGGTGAGGTGGGGTGGGGTGGAGAAGAAGGAGAGGGAGGGAGGAGTGGGGAGAAGGCAGAGATAAAGAGGGAGAGAGAGAGAGAGTGGAGATCGTGCGCGAATGGGCGTAAGTTTAATAACTGAATAAAAATGCGCCGGCATATAAATTATAGTGTGTTTGGTGACACTGAGCGCCCCATTTAAAGATTTTGGTTCTGCGAATGACGCGTCTGTTAGTGCACTGAGTGAACTAGATGTACAGTAGAGTAGAATGATGCCACCGCACAGGCTTATACAATTTTTATGAGGTAATCATATAGTAGGCATGTAGTCTCTACCCATATAGAACACATCATGGTTTGCGCTCTGCATTTTCAAATCAATGTTTTGGCTAGTTAAGTAAGAATGCAACATAATATCACGGACCAGTGTAAAAAAGTGTCATAGCCCCCGCGCAGACATTCTATAATCAATAATGTTCGATCGTTGTCGCCTAAACACGAACGTTCGACTTCGGGTGGTAAATAGTTTATAACCGACAGGGCGCCATCTGTCTTGCCAGTGACGCTTTTGTTGCCATCAGATAATTGTTGCAAATGCACCGACTTCACGGTTCGATGGCTCGCGGTGTCTTTGTACTTGCTCACCCGAAAATTGACACTTAACATTTTTATTGCAACGTTGGCGACACTTGGGAGAACCCAGAGGAATAGTAGGCCCTAATTTCACGTTATTTATGCAGCTCATTGTATCTGTCACGTAATTACTGTATTTATGCAACTAACCGTGTCTGTCACGCAATTACGTAGCACCCGGACACTCGTATCTCAGTCATTGGGCGCCGCGAAATGTTCCGCATGACTTAATTCGCTGATCGATAATGACTGAAACGGAAGAATGTTTTGCAAGCTGCGGCACTAACGGTCTGTCTAGAACTCAATTATTCCAGGCATGTAGCGCGGCTCATTCGGGGTTGCATTTTTTACAGTTGAGTTTGAAGGCTTACTAATACTACATCCAACTGGATCGTGTGTGTGCGTGTGCGTGTGCGTGTGCGTGCGCGTGTGCGTGCGCGTGCGCGTGTGTGTGCGATGGACCGATATGAGGATGACATTTTTAGTTTCATTCAACACATTACGTACACGTTCCCTCTGGTAAACCTTTCGCGTTGCCTGGTTTGGGAACCGCCGAGTTTCAACAGAACAACACTCAACTGAATTAGGCTACATATAACTTTGTGCATCGCCGTTTTCAGTAACAGTTTGTATGTTATCTGCGCCTTAGTAAACGTATTCATCGCAGTAGGTGGGTTGAGGTATATATATATACTTCGTTTATGACACATGTCTCTGAACGATTGAATAACCAAAACGTAAGTTATAACAAATTTAAAATGTGCTCCAATAAAACCGTTTTGCCCCATGCTTGGGGTAAAACGGCCCCTCGCCTATTTACTCTAATATTAGGTTTCACCGTTGTAATGATATAAAAATAATGTGTTTTATCCATTATTTATTTAAACCGTCATTAAGTACTACAATTATTATCACTCATCGTGAACAGAAATAATCACCACTCCGCATCACTCATCGTGAATTACATTAGACTCATCATTGTTGTGTCCGTCTTCTATTGCTTCTTCGACAATACGACACGGTCACATAATACTGATAATATTTGTTGCACTTCTACAGTTCTCCCGCTCTATTTATATTACACCCGGGACATCCCGGTTTCCTAACTATCAGCTCCTGTCGGTATTATTCGACATTACGATCACATTTGGCATCTGCATCATCACAGGCCTTAAAATCACTATAGTGTTGAACATATTATACTAAAGTAATGGCATGCAGAAATTGCAGATACTTCGCGGCAGATACAATAGCCTAATCTTCAATCGAAACTACTCATCATTAATTACAATATGTCAAAAAAATTACAGTTGTCATTACAAGCAATATTCTGCATTATCATTACACTCGTCACTGAAAACACTCATCAGCTTTGGAATTTAAATAATTAACATATTGTATTAACGAATAGCTTGCAGATACTCTATTGTCTAATCACACTCTGACTCGCGGTTGGGACACACGAAATACGGGAGCCCTGGTGTGTACTCACTGTGAGCCCAATTCTTGCATTCTTTGTATTGAACCCAGACTTCTCGTGGCCGACTGCAACTGAATGGTTCTCCGCACACCAAACACGGCCATTCCTCTTCATCGCTGCTTTCGTCGACTTTCTTTCACATTTTACTAAAATTATTGTATGCTATAAATACAAACCAGCTTTGTTACGTTTACATACCTTATTCGTACTGCACGGCGGGGCAAGACGGCTCCGGGACCGTTTTGCCCCGTTCTCATAGGGCCGTCTTACCCCATACACACCAGTGCTGACCTTTTCACCTTCACAAGTAATCCTTTAATATCGCTCCCATTTCGATTAATGTCATTGAAAACGTGTATAGATGTAAGTGCATTAGTACCAGTCGCTGGCTTATCACCACACGGTGGACATGTTTGCATCGATTTTACCGAATAGTGATTATTAGATCACAGGGTATGCAAAACTTAAAAATAGGTTTGTGAACTTACTTTTAATAGCGTTTGGCCTTGCGGTCGGTAAGAGTATTCGCTAGGTAGCAGCATCATGTTCCACTATTCAACGTTAGTTTATGTTCACTCGTTTGGCAGATAAGACGGGGGCCGTTTTGCCCCAGGTTACCCTACATGTATTTAGATAGATACGAGGCGCGGATAGTAATGGTTAGCGCATCCGTCTGTCACGATGGCGGCCCGAGTTCGACACTCGGTTACGGCAGGCATGGCACACTTGTCTCTCAATATTAGGGACTGCGTATCCTCGTGTATCGGAGAGTCGCGTTTTAATATCGGTCCAGTCTCAGAACCAATGAGGACGGGCATAAAAATGTCTGTTTCGCATAGGTGTTCTGAAAAAACCTGACTAGTTTAATGAGACCTCATAAGGTTGTAACCACAATGTATATAGACTAATCAGTTAATAGAACCCTGCTGAGCGCTGGACACAACTAGAACTAGAGCTTGGTATACCGTAATCTGGCGGGTAGTGCGTAGGTTAATTCTGCACTTGCTGCAATGCGCTCGTCGTACAAACAGGTGATGCCCACCGCTTCGATCTCGGGAGTTGCCGCAGCTGTCGGTGGTCGCCTGTCGTATTCTGTATGATTGATGCTAGCTACAGTTCTTGGCTAAGTGCATCTAGGTCATTTGTTTGAGTAAATGCATGAACTGTCATTGTCGGGTTTCTCGACTGTACATGTGTACGATGATACGTCACGCAAACTCCCGGAGAACGAGATGTGCCCGGTGCGCATTCCTGCCTTCTTGTTATATAGACAGCGACCCTCGCACTGACATTCGATATAGTTTATTTCTAGAGTTCTTACACGAATGCTGGGGGCAAACGAACCCGGTTACGATACTACCCAAGGATGAATCTAGGGATCAGTTTCTGCTGTCGAGGTCCTACGTTTTTCACCGGAAGTTGTTTACTACGCACGTAACGGTACGTTATGGGACGAGACAGCCCGTGAATTTCATTAAAACAAAGCACCAACTTAACGGGCCGGTGTCCGTCCGTTTTATCATTTTATTGTGTTACTATTTATTCCACCTTGTTTGCGAAAGATTCGTCGGCCTAGTACTCCAACTGCGGAGAAGCGTTGCTCCAGATATAGCATATACGATACATCACACACGGACTAATGCCCAATCAGGCAGCGAGTGTTCAAATTGCCGTGTGTGTATATATATACACACACACACACACACACACACACACACACACACACACACACACACACACACACACACACACACACACACACACACACACACACACACACACACACACACACACACACAAACGAAATAAGTTCAAATGACAGCGACACAGACCAAAAGCAATGTTCAGGAAAATATCTCGAGTACTTATCACCACGAAAAAGAAATTTCAATGCCAATGCCTTCGATCGTTTGCACTGCCCGTTTGGTAGCGGCTACGGTTTATATAACAGCCACCGAGATCTGTGTAGCGGAGACAGCTGCAGTGTAGCACATACCCCGCTCGGCCTTTTTAATGGTATGACGTCCATCGCCGTTAGGAAAACACGCGCGTGTGGCATCTAAGTTGCGAAGCTTTTATATGAACACGTGGCTTTTGCAACTACGCAAAGGTAACTACGCAATGTTTATTACACACTAGTAAGTGGATATAAACCCCCACATAGGAACCCACCGCACCCTATCTATGCATAAGACTAACACATGTGTATTTCGAGTAAGCTGCTTACATTACAACTCTTTGACATGTAGAATTACACAACAAATTATTTTGATAGTGGGGTAGTATGCAGATGACGTGGGAACTGAAACAAAAGAAATACATTTACAGATCAATGACAGGTTAGTTAGCGTCGGGCGTCCCTTGCTAGAGGTATAGTTGTATCTGTCTCTTGATAAATATGAGAAAATAAAAAATCAAGACAAGATACACATTTAGGTCAGGTCTATTTATTTTAATACAAACATACTCGTATCATATATCACGCACGCACGCGCAAGCACGAACACATACGCGCGTGGATGTACATGCACCTGCCCACCAACATAATCACCCAATATACACGCACATATCCACTCACCACTCAAACACACATGCACGCCACGCACACACATATACATATATACGAACACCCGCCCACGGACACACACACTCACGCACATACATACACTTACGTAACACACCCACCCACATACAGGCACGCACATACGCCCACGCATGCGCTCACGCACGGTTTCAAAAAGCCGCGTAACTTACGAATAATTATGCGGTCTACTTGTCGCAGCTAACAACGACTATTCAGTGTAGCTTACAATAATTTTCATGAGACCAATTTAAAATTCGCGTAAACAAATCGACGTAGAATTGACCTATTTAAGTCGCGGTGGGAAATCCCTGTATTTGTGGTGACTGGATAGACACACTTTATCATTTTAGTTGCCGCCTTTGCCGTTCGTATAGCAAATGACAAGCTATGATGAATGTAACCTTTAAACAAATAGTAAGTTGAGAGTGGACGTGTCGGAAGCACCAACGAACCTGGGGAGCATCACGTAAATATTTCAAATTTGGGTTTAAGTTACGCCTACTAAATACATGGCGCAGCCTAAGTGCAACTATGGTCGTCCGCTACGACGTCGTAAGCACGCTCTATGAAACACACGAGCACTCGAGTCGTTTACGATTATACTAGGTCCTTTTCCCTATAATATGATAGAAGCGTGTGAAACACTGGCGTCCATCACAAGTCAGTCGCTCACCTTGTAACATCAAAACTGTTCCGTTGTAATGTAGACAGCGTTTTATCATAATCACAAATAAAGTGTCAAATCAATGTCATAAACAAAAAAACAGCAGCTAATTTTAGTTACAAATAAATTCACATTTGTTTACAAAAAAGCTTTTAGCAACTGCACACACAAATCCGGAGAAATCTGGTAATTTGGGATAGAGTATTTTACGATAATCATTGTAACCTAATTGTTTTCCCTTTGTGCATACCTTTTCCCTGTATAATGCGACAGCATTTAAGTAGGGGGCGAATATTTAAAATGTCGGCAGGTGTCGCAAGAAAATTCGCGCCAGGTCACGGGTTTCCACCCAATTTCCCCGGGTTGTGTGTGCAGTGGTTAAAAGGGTTTTTTGTAAACAACTGTGAGTCTATTTATTACTAAAATTAGCTGCTGTTACGACATTGATTTGAAAACTTTATGTGTGATCATGACACACACAGTCTTTCATGATTACAGCGCCAACGAAGCAGTTTTGATGTTTGAAGGTGAGCGGGTGACTTGTGATAGACACCAGTGACTGTGTTTCACACACTTCTCGTGTCTTCTATTTTTAATTTTATTATAGGGATAGGACCTAGTATAAGATTTTTTTAAACGATTCGAGCGCACGTGATGAAACCGGCCCCAGGCATTCAACGCCGTCGAGGTCGAGCGGTTCAATTACCGGTCCCCGAGGGAGCATCATCGGAGACGAGCGAGTCCGACTAATGCGAGCGCATCTACCGTCCGCCCCACCGTGCTCACCTAAGCTAAGGTTGGATGGCGAACGACAGCTGCCCCAGGTAGCAGGTGCGTTTCATTATGCAAGCTTTCGTTTGCGATCGAGTTGACAGATAGCGCCCCGACCGACGGTAGCACGCTGCAGCGCGGTATTGGCTCGTGTAGCTCTGGCCTCACTCGAGCCGCCTCCCGCAGCCTACCGTTCGCAGGGCGGCCCGCACAAACACCGGAGCCAGTGAACAACGGGTCTTCAATCATGGACGCCGCCAGTGTTGTCACCGAGCGATACATGGCGTTTTTACTGACAGCGATTGTCTGCTTCTGCGGAAGGTAAGCAATTAACTCGCGCATGTTTCAATCAACGAAAAACCTAAGGCGTGTGCGCTTGCAAGCATGTGATTAGCGTTTACTGTGCGAACGTAGATCTGTAAATAGGCTCCTACTAATTGGGTAGGCCTGCAATATTGCCAACATGTGTTAATGTGTCGGCATCGGTATGCTTTTGATTAATTTATTCGTACACGTTTGCATCGGTAACGATGTCAACTGAACAATTTCTGCTACCCAGCATTTTCTGTGACTTTTGATATATTCCGTTGAATCTTACATTAAAATTAATAAATCGTCACCGACACAGGTCAGATGTTTCAGTCACTACGAACAAATAATGTCTACAAATATGCAACAAAGTTAGGTAATTGAACGAAGCAAAGCTCTCAGTGAGACATACATTATTTATTGACGGCTTGTAAACATCTGCCATGTCTCAAGAGTCATTTGACGGCATCGGAAGAGAGTGTTAGTTTTAATCACCACATGCAATTGATCGAACATGGATAATAGAACTGGGGATTGCGATTTGTAATGTCATTATGGCTAGAAATAAATTGTTTCATGTAATCTTAAAAAATTTCTTGCAACTAAATACGATTCATCGCACGTGACACGTGACTCGGCGATATCAGAGCCACGCGCGACGACTACAGAGTTAGTTCTACTAGTGTGTTCTATTTATATCTACAGCGACGACTCATTTTTACAAAGGCGCGTCATAATCATGAGACCGCTTGATTGCAATAAGAGGCTAGAAGGCAATTATGCTTTGCAACGTAAAGTGATGTAAAGCATTGACTGCAGCGAATTCGTCATTACCATTACTCAAAACACAATGGGGATATTGTAATGGTAATTAAAAAAGGAAACGTTTATCGAAACTGAAACACACATTTACCACCATAAGATATAATTAAAAGTAGATGTACATTATAAAATATTAAACATAAGACAAAGAAGAGTCACTATATTCTTTCGGTATCGTGACGTTTAAAAGATTTGTCGCCTGTCAAACCGACTCAAGTAAAACTGCAACCGGTGGCAAAACCGGTGACGTTTAAGTAAAATCGTGAGATATTTAATTCTACAGATCGGGAGAGTTCTAAATGTTGTCAACGTGTGGGAAATCTCCAGCCACACCGGATGTTTGGTAGCACTGTGTTTATGTGTCACTACAGAAGACGACCCTTGGACGATGCATGACTAAAACAACTGTGACTGCCGCCCACGTGACGCACATAGCTTGTGTGTCAACGCAACACCCTTTCACTTTCGCAATGTCGAAGGTGCGTACCAAATGAGTGATAGGGTCAATGCAGGTGACTCCGCAAAATATGCGATCTACGTTCCGAACATATAACAAGGTCATCCGTTGCAAGTGAGTGAAAGATTGACGGAAGAGATGCCGCGTCAGTAGGCCGTTTTACTTGTCCGGGATGTAGGTCACATTTCGGCGGCGCGCTATCCCATTTCACGAGAGCTCTAAGAATTTTACATTCTGTACATTGGAAGCCCTGTTCAATCGAACACGATCTCGACTGCACTGGGAAGTATTCAGCGCATTGCGTGACTGTTCATGAGTATACAATAACTAGGTACTCATTCGTGAACGTGCATAAATCACATTGCATTAGAACACGGTAGAGTGAGCGAACTTGCCTATAGTTCGACCGGACTCGAACCCGGGTTCTCTAGATAGACATCCCGATGAAGCCATTGCACCAAATGTCCTCACATCGAAGGCTCTAACGCCCGTCCAACTGCTTTTGTCGGGCGTTCCGGTGAGCAGCTATCGCTTCGCAGATCCCGATGTGTGTATGTTGGCAACTAGCGATGTTTTGGGAACGCATTGAGCAAAAGCAAATATCGACTGATCTGTTCAGAGTTGCGCCATGAGGATTAATTGGTGAAACTAATTAGAATACATGACAATGTAAACGGAAAGCCACGCTTTCATGCCCTCGTAAAAAACGATCAGGGAGCGATCTATTCGTTTACGATGATTCAATTGTGTGCGTCAGAACACTCAGTGATCTTTCCCGGGAGAGAACGTCGTCCTTTCAAGGCGCTTCCTTATCCATCAACCTTTATCTGCGAGACGAGAGTTGTTGTTGTCATAGTGATGTTGCTATATGCGATCACGGCCGGCTACGGCTGATTAAATTAGCCGGGAACAGGATGTCGGGGTCCTACATGCACCGCGGGCAAAGCATATCATCCCCATGTAGGACCCTAAAAGGTTCCCACAAAACGCCAGGCTTCACTAGTGTTGTGAACCAAGGGAATGGTCTATGTTTGATAATGTAATGTCATGTGTTTAAAGTAACAGTCATCCCAATGAGGTGTCTACTGTCGTTATCACTACCGTTGTGAATGTATATGTCAGTGCCACTGCCACTGCTAATCACTGCCACTGCCACTTTCACTGCCACTCTCACTGCCACTAACACTGCCACTCTCACTTTCACTGCCACTTTCACTGCCACTTTCACTGCCACTCTCTGTCTGTCACTCTCACTATCACTCTCACTGCCACTCTCACGGCCACTGCCACTCTCACTGCCACTGCCACCTCTCACGGCCAATGCCACTCACACTGCCACTGCCACTCTCACTGCCAACTCTCACCGCCACCGAAACCGTCACCGTAATCGTAATCGTAGTAGCGGAGTGGCTCCGGGGTAGGACGTCGGAATCTCGACAAAGAGGACCCGAGTTCCGAGTCCTGTGCTGCCGTGTAAAACCTTGGGCAGTTTTTTTCACTCTACCTTGCTCCAGTTCACTCAGCTGTATAAACGAATACCTGGCTGTAGACAGTGGTGGATATGTGTACGAGCAGCCTTCGCGCATTAATTGCAGCATATTGCTGGATGCTTCCCAGAGAAGTTGAGATGGTGTCTGATTGACAAGGTCTGCCAGGGAAGTAAAGTGTAAAGCGCTTTGAGCAGTCCTGAGGACTGGATACTGCGCTATATAAGAACTTACTTTTTTAACCGTCACCGCCATCGTAAATGTCACTTTCACCGTTACAATCACTGTCATTGTCACAGTCACAATCACTGTCACTGTCATTGCCAGTCTCCACCAGTACCTCTATTATGATAACTACATGCACGCCTGAATCCTTTCGACTTGTGTTAAGCGCTCTAGCGTGTTATCCCTATTCAAATTGCCACGGTACCATTATGACGAGAAGAATGCTTTGAGTTTCACATGCCGCCTTTGGAACAAGAGCGCGATACATTCCTGTTTTGATAGGCACTAACTTATAAGAGTGCACTGCCATAGCGTGACAGCTGCTCCGATAAAGCGCCCGAAGTGATTTATACTCAACCATCTACAAACTTTGTTTGTTGCAATACCACCGAGATTCCTTCGCCTGATTCCAGCCACGATCTAATCCAGCCCGCTGTGCGTTCACGTGTGTGTTTATTTGATATAGGAATGCTCTTTCAGTTGTGATGCAGAGTTGAGCACTTGAATACAAACTATACACGTAAACGGAAGATGGTGTCTGCCAATTGGGTGTGTTTTCGTGTTTCGGATTTAGTTTGCCAATTGGGAGTGTTTTCGTGTTTCGGATTTAGTTGACATAAACGAGACCTTCTCACGACGACGACTGTTCTGTTTAATTAGCACGCACACTTGGCACACGGCACGCTTTCACCAACGACACCGTTCTGGTATACATGCTGGCCTTGGGATTGCATAATAGGGCCTGCAAGTGGGTCACGATACATGGCGTGACTCCGCGCGACTGGAGCTTATTGGGGACTAAGCGAGACTAATTGGGGACTGGACACAAGAATAATATTCTAACGATGGATGACAGTTGTACCTTCCGACTGATGAATACTAGGAAAATCAGTTCATAAATATCTTATGTTATACGTTTCTTATCTTAAATGTCCGATTTAATATTGAGTTTATCACACTATCATAGGCACATAGCGATTTACGTAGTGCAGATAATCGACACGATGCTAAGCTGTATGTGTCTTTTACGGGATTTGCGTTTTACATTGCTGTACGTTGTGGTTTCGATAAGCACTTATATCTGACAAGTTGTCTAAATGCACATAATCATAACACATGTATACGTTTGGCCCAAACAGGTTGTACTGCGCGAAAACTGGCAATGTTCATTATTAGTCAAGATCGCCAAACACAAGTACTTGCCGCTATTGCCATGGCAACCACCATAATAATCGATTAATATTCATGATTTCCGTGATCATTGTCACCGGCAAAGTGTTCCACTGCTTCTGCTTGTAATAATCCTTCGGACAATATACTGTCCGGAAATACGCTATTTCCGGACAGTTCGATTATTACGACCAAAACAAAACTAAGTCCTATATGTTAACATGGAGTAAATGGACCTCCTGCCCCCAACTGCCCCCAGCCTCGTTTTCGCGCGCGAGACTTGCAGGCCCTATACCAGCGATGCACTCCTCGCATAGATAATCGAATACCAGGTAGGCTAACCTTTCCTGGCACTCTTATACCGTACGAGAGCATAACCGCGGCTCCTGTACTAGACAGCACAGGTGGCTCCGAGGCTGACGGCTGGTAAACTCATACATAAAAGCGGAAGCCATCTGACATCATATATCAGCATCTAACTAGTCGACCTCTTCTGTGTGACTTTACGGAATGGTTATACTGATTATTTACACAGGTCTGACATAATCGTTTGACTTAGGATGACTGCCTGCGGAATGGTTATGCTGATTATCTAAACACGTCTGACATAATCGTTTCACTTTGGATGACTGAAGACATTCTAGATGCTTTTCATGCATATTTCAGAACAACGACCTATTTACACTTTGCAGGTTTTTCACCATGAAGTCTACCAATTTATGTCACTAGCATTCACACAGAGAGCGTCACGTGGCTGATATTGTGGATTGACGCAAGCGAGGAACGACTATGAATATGAAGGAGAACATGAACAATAATTATTTATTTATAGAAGAATTGTTTTCCCAGCGCAGCATTTCATATTAATTCAATTTATTTCGTCTCGTTTTATACGGTCTGATTAATCAGCGCTGTCAGTGAGCTACAACCGAAAACCTGAAGCGCCTAACAACTGGCTGAGAGAACCGAAAGAAACAGCGGCACATCACTGCTCCTTTAAAAACACAAACGGTGTCGGAGAGGATTCTTACTGTACGTTTATACACATATAAGTCACTTTGATCTTACTCAGGTTTGATAAAACCGATTGAGATGTATGCATTTTTAAAAAGGACACATGACATAAATGTATTATATGACAGACTACATAAAAGGTACACATTGAAGTTATTAATTGATTTAAAATGTTGTCCACACAGGGTTATTGCGAACATCGCAGTGTGTGACTCAGCAGTTTGCAGTAGCGCTTACATTTTCCGGCGTTATAAACGCGTGCGCGATAAATGTAAAATCAATGTGCAGCGAAACGACAAAGCATTTATGGTATAAATACCACGGGCTGTTCGTTAGGATGTATATAACCTCTCAGCAAAGTTATTTGTCGCAAATTAACACGAGGCAAACAAGTTTTGAGGCATGTTTCGATAGCAAGCGCAAATCACGTGACTGTAGCGCGCTATAATCCGTGACAGTGATTTAAACAAACGTAATATTTTAATGTACATACTGAACGGCATTTTAAGCAACTCTTCACAGTAATCATCACAGGAGAGTTAACGAACAGCCCGTGGCATTTATACCAAAAATGCTTTGTCGTTTCGCTGCACATTGATGATTTTACATTTATCGCGCATGCGCAGTAATGTCAATCGGAACGTTTATAACAACCGGAAAAACGTAAGCGCGACCAGAGGTCATGTGAATAATTTCGGGCAATTGTTCACGCGCATAAAGACTGCATGCTGAACCACTTTCTCATAAGCTATCACAACTGGTTAATCTTCATTTCGTTTCAGTAAGATAATGAGTTTATCGAATTCGCCATATTATCAAAAACTGACATATATAGGTGTTATTTCACCATTAGATGATATTATAATAAGATATAGTTGAAAGAAGCCAAATATTTTCACTCGGTGGCCAACTATGCCAAGCGATACCCACACGCGCACGAATATGCACTTGCAGTTACACACAGGCGCGCGGATACACACACACGCACACACGCACGCACACAAATCATACACACGCGCGCATACATACACACCACACACGCGCGCGCGCACACACACACAAACACACCGGCCTGTATATAGTGTGAATGCATATGATTGTGAGCATGCATGCTTATTAATATATATATATATATATATATATATTTATATATATATATATATATATATGTATAATGTTTAATCATTGTTCGGAAAGCAGTGGATTGTACTTGTTTTCGAAAATAGTAAATGTTAAATACTTATTCATCAACATCAACACTTCTAAACATTTAATTTGACATAGGTCTACCTCGCGAGGATTACGTGTTGCAGTTGAGTGGATTGCATAACATGATGAATCATTTAGAATTGGCACCGCATAGTCGACAGTAATCACACGCACAAAAAAGCAGTTCGTCGTTTGGCGACATCTTTTTTGCGTTTAGCTGGTTAATGTTATTGCGAATTGATTACGTGACATGTTTGGTAGACCCACGTTACGTAATTTCTTAAATATGGGCTATCCACAGAATGCGTTCTTTTTTGCTGTTTTTCTATCTCTCCCCCCTCTCTTTCTCTCTCGCGCGCTCTTCTCCCTCTCCCCCTCTCTCTTACTTTTTGTGCGCACACACACACACACGCACACGCACATGCACGCACGCACGCACACGCACACACACTTGATTTGTTCTCTGGTTTCTAGTTTCACCTGCCGTAGCCTGTGTGTGTGTGTGTGTGTGTGTTGTGTGTGTGTGTGTGTGTGTGTGTGTGTGTGTAGTGTGTGTGTGTGTGTGTGTGTGTGTGTGTGTGTGTGTGTGTGTGTGTGTGTGTGTGTGTGTGTGTGTGTGTGTGTGTGTGTGTGTGTGTGTGTGTGTGTGTGTGTGTGTGTGTGTGTGTGTGTGTGTGTGTGTGTGTGTGTGTGTGTGTGTGTGTGTGTGTGTGTGTGTGTGTGTGTGTGTGTGTGTGTGTGTGTGTGTGTGTGTGCGTGTGTGCTGCGTGCATGCCAGCCCTTGATTTTCTGGTTTGCTGGTGCGTGCGTGCTGTGCGTGTGTGCGTGCGTGCTGTGGTGTGGTGCGTGTGCGTGTGCGTGTGCGTGTGCGTGTGCATGTGCGTGTGATTTGCAAAACTTCAAGATCGTGTGGATTGCAAAGCGGTGGTAGAGTGGCAAAAATTTATTATTTGTCTTATATTTGCACTGTCTGTCCGGAGTTGCATTCGATTAAAAGAAATTATTAGAAAATCTAAAACTATTTTTAATATACACAATTCTTAATTAATATAACTATATAAAAAAAAACTTTCGTGTTCTGAATAACTGCGCGTACGCACAATTTCTCGTTTGAGCTCGATACGCCGATGTTATCCGTATATGACATGGTTATTAGTGATTAATAAAACATAATTCTAATGAACTAAACGCATAGCATTACATGATAAATTATACGTTTTGTTAAATGGATTGTGGAGATTACAAAGAGTTTAAAGTTCTCAACAATATCCCATTCCATTATAATTTGGGACACGAAAGAATCCCTTTAAAGAATTTTGCTATATTCTCGCGGTAGTGTAATGTTTCTGCAGAGTCGAACACACATATTCTCAAGACAACTGGGATAGATAGTTAAGGTTTTGTGCTTGGATATCAGGGTTTGTATGAGGTATTCTCCATAGCTACACGCTGGCCAAACAACTAGCCTGTAGTTGTAGTCTGAGTACCCACTGAGGGGCGTACCAACACCGGCAAGTTATTCCTGGATTCAAACCCTTGGGTACTACAATGTCATGGTGTGGGCGAGGGTGGCTCGGGGCACATTCCTGCTTGAGTAGTTTTACATGGAAGGGATTCGAAACTAAATTGGCATCACGTACAAACAGATGGTTTGGGGACCACTGCTGGCCTGGATCCCTGTTTGTGGCACGTTTAGAACAACTCCAGCCAGATCCGCTACCTTAGCTCGAATACCACAACGCAAACATAACAGTATTCGTGGTCTCATGGTCAACTGCTCATCTGGAATTGGATAGTTCTCTCAAAGTGTTGTGTCCGGTTCAAACGTTCGTCTTTGTATTGGCTTGGTATGCTAAAGTCCCAATAAATACATTATCAATAACTGGGACATATACACATCGAATCTGTCTTTGGTAGTTAGCCATCTGCAATACATACTCAGGGAACCGTACATAGTGTAACCATTATGTGTCGACTTCACTGCATCATATATAGGCATGGGACTGCGCCGCTCTTGCGGGAATCATTTTATTGATAGTCTAATATTGATCCAACTCTGTAGAATTGATAATAAATCCCTCTGCATCGTATCTTGATAATGTGGTCTCTCCCTCCCTCTTCCTCTCTCTCTCTCTCTCTCTCTCTCTCTCTCTCTCTCTCTCTCTCTCTTCTCTCTCTCTCCCCCACTCTCCCTCTCTCTCCCTCGCTCTCTCTCTCTCTGCCCTCCTCAGCCTCTCCCCGGCCTCTCTCCCTCCCTCCCTTTCTCTCCCTCCCTTCTCTCCAATTCTCTCTCTTACTCCGACCTTTCCACGCTCCATAGACAATAGAGAATCAATAGGATGTTTCCATGGCGGGATGAGCGATAACCAGTCAGCCACATATGTGTGGCTCACGTAAAAACAGCAACATAAATATGTCTTGTTTGCCACCTTGCCATTCGTGATGTGCATGCACGCTACGGCACAGAAATACCACAACATACTCCTGTTACAAAAGTGAACACCGCACGGTGAGCGGTTTATGTTACACGGTCAAATATGATATAACTAAAATACGCGAACGAAACATTTACTACTGAAAACATTGCTCACAGCATCAACTAACTTGTAAACATCGTCCAGCCACATCTGGACAATGTCACCTTAGATGAGGCCACAGTGAAGCGGGGGCGGGGCGGGGCTGGACACAGCCACCTCTAGGGAATGCGTTAGCACAGGTCGTGCTTTTAAGCCCTACTTCGCTATATATGGTAACAGCAGGAGGGCGGGATAACTGGGGAGCAAATCGCTGCCCGGGACCGCTTATCATGAAACTTCAGTTTTAATTCCTCTGTCAACAGAGGAAGTGCGTTTCACGGAGCAGTCCGTTTTAACCGCGTTTTTACCTCCCATCTGCCCCATCTGCTCCAGCTTGGCTTGGCCTCTTTCCTTCCCGGCTTCCTTATGGTTGCCATGTGTTGCTTAATGTTGTCACATGTTGCTCTGACGGGTGGTTAATTACCACTTCCAAGGGGTTTTAGGGCGAGGACATGTGCGCATGTACTTACCGATTTCTCTTACCGAAACGATAAATGGTTTATCTATAATCATTCTTAAAATAACCTTCTAACAGGCGTAATACTGTACAATTTCTAGTGGTTTACACACAGACGAATGATTATGACTAGATCGTCAACACAGCTCAAAGCACGTCAGTTTTGTCGTCGTTTAAAACTAAGCGAAACTTAAGGCATGAAATCAAAACCTTGTCAAGTGCGCATGTCTGAATCTTATGCAAATAAACGTTGAACGACGCGACCAGAAAACGTATGTAATACGTACCCGCTGGTAAAATAATTCTAAATTGTACAGAACATCGAAAACGTCAGAATTGCAGGTATGTTTATAGGTGTTCGATGAAGTGTTATCGTTAAATATAGATGACGCTAGAATAGCAGGAGGTGCAAGCTTTTTAATGCTGTGGAATGGGACATTATCTATGTTTAGAAAGTGTTTAAAGACATCTTTTTATTAGACATTTCAATTAATTCAAATTGTTTTGAAATGACGGACATTGCTTTAGAATTTATTTATAGTGTCATAAACGTTTTAATCAGTGTTTATGTTTTAGGTTTATATATATATATATATATATATATATATATATATATTACGTATACTTTATAGTAAAGGTTTTAATTTTATATTAATTTATATAATTTACATACAAAAGTTTACTAGTACATCTTAAAACAATAAATTAATATAATTTATATTAATTTATATAATGTACATATATATATATATATATATATATATATATATATATATATATATATATATATATATATTAATATACATTTAGTATAATTTTTTTTCTTGTGCAGCGCATCGATCAGCCATGCGGGAATTAGCGCTATATAAAAACTGTATTATTATTATTACCAAGATAATTGCAAACAGCCAATGAAACTCTGAGACTAAGGATTACAATCACATGGCAATATGTTGCATTGTTGATACTCGCGTACATATATTACATGTAGAAGCGGTTGTACTTTTGTAACGTTTGCCGCGGGCGGTCGACAAGGAGGCGTCTGGCACACGTTCACTCACTCATTCTGACGATAAGACAACATTTATTTGGTTCAACATCCTATAAATACAAATCTAAGAAACTAGCTAAAATACTATAGCAACTACAACCTAATACAAATAATAGGCTGTCAGGAGTACAAGGCTTCCCCTGACACTGAGCGCTGTGGAGCGAGTTAGACAACTATACGTGTTCTACCAGCTATATAGTCTCCCCAGCACAATGTACTGTGAAATAATACCTAGGTGTTCCCCCGGCAATAAGCCCCAGTATTTTCCACTAATAAAAAACCCTTTCTATTTATCCTATTAAAACCATAGCCTTGGGACAGATGCTATCCTCGGTTATGTCACTTTCCCCGAAAGTGGACTCTTGGACCCTGCCAAGATTAGCTTAATAACATGGGTAGAGTCATTCTACGCTGCAGGCAGCGAACCCACACTCGTGCCTCAGGGACAAATTTATACTGCGCCAAAGACTCACTCCTACTCGACCCGAAGCGCTAGCCGCAATCTGTTTGTATCACGTGTCAGCGGTATTGCAGCTAAGCACCTTTTCTGCTATGAAGGAGCTGTGCTTTTCAATAACCTAAGTAACACTGTCAAATCTAGACAAACCTACAAAGAGTTCAAAGATAAATGTATAACGTGTTTTAACTATTTTACAAATAGTATCTTAACAAACTGCACTGACGACAGCTTACCTAGCAGATATACCCTACTTGTGTCTTACTGTCGATTTCATTTATTAACTTCAATTTAATTTATATTTTATATGTTGCATCATTTATCTAACTATTTCACATCATTTAATATTGTATGTATGAACGATTGTGTGTATGAGGACCCCACTGAAAAGAAGTCCAGTGTATATTTTAGTATGCGCTGCATTTAGCTGGGCCATCCTGAATAAAAATATTATATTATTATTATTATTATTATAGGGATCTGTTTTCTAAGACCAGATGGCCCTAGAGATTAGCATATAGATGGTACACAACAGCCGCTACCCTCAGTTGGTGAACCCTAGAAATATGGGCAAGGTGCCAGTGAACATTTATAGATACTAATGACGATCGTAAACACGGAAAGTTCATGTCCTGTCTTTGTCTGAGAAAACCAGATGGCCCCGAAAATTAGCATATGGATTGGAATATCGGGGTAAACAACAATATACCACTAGATGTAAGTGCATGTATGTTATCCGGGAAATTGTATCTATGCATTATTCAAGTTGTAAGTAGGTCTAGTGACGTCATCATGTTCAGGTATTGCAACGCCAAGGATATACATGATCTAAGCTTGTCGATATACATAAGTAATTCTTTATAAGAGTTTATAAGACCACACCGTAGTCTGGTCTTATGGTGGTTAGATGGAGAAGTGTTGGTAGTAGACGTGGTTGGCAGTGGAAGGTGCGATATGTCTACTGGAAGTCAACGCCAACAGTCGATATGATGAGAATGCACACAAGACTGTTTCTGATGTTGTGACTGTGTTTGTTTGTGTGTGCGGGTGTGCGCGCGCACGCGTGTGGGTGTGTGTTTCTGTTTGTGTGTCTGTGTCTGTTTGTGTGTCTGTGTCTGTGTCTGTGTGTGTCTGTGTGTGTCTGTGTATGTGTCTGTGTCTGTGTCTGTATGTGCGTGTGTTTGTTTGTGTGTGTGTGTGTGTGTTTGAGTTTTTGTGGGTTTGTTTGTGCGTATGCACGTGCGAGTGTATGTGCGTTTTCGTGTGTGTTTCTGTGTGCATGCGCGCTTGTTTGTAATTATGTGTGTCATATGACGTCACATGACGTCACATGTTCCAGCGCGGCGACCAACATGACGGAAACGGAAGTGGCCAATCTGACTCAGGAACTCATCAGAAGAATCGACAAGAAGGTCAGGCCGAATGTGCTCGGTGGGTACAGCGAACGCTTATAATCATCTATAGTGTCAAGTAAAACATTTTGAAAATTAATATTGCATAACAACATGGTAAAATGTATTACGACCTGAAGATCACACCGTCGAGCCATGAAGACATTGTGACAATATATATTTTAAATTGCTCATATTACGTATTTTATATTAACTGAAATGTGTGGGTAGCATGTCTCTAGTGTTCAATAAAAAAGAAATTATGAAATAATATGCAATTTTTTTAAACGTTTTAACGTAGTCTAGATTGCGTTATGACAACACATCTGGGCAATGCATGGACAGAATCAATACATGACTACGAGTATGTGAGATAAACGAGCAATCAGTTCAAATGAATCGCATTAGTGTCACGGTGAATCACGCATAACGTTATCTCCTCTGATATCTTCCCTTCAGGGAACATGCGGCTGAAGGGACGTGTATGTAACTTGAACATAACTACACCGGCGGACACACGCATGCACGCACGCACGCACGCGTACACGCACACGTGCACACGCGCACACGCGCACACACACAAACACAAACACACGCACGCACGCACGCACGCACGCAGCACATACACACACACGCACTACACACACAACACACACACACACACACACACACACACACACACACACACCACACACCACCACCACCACCACACACACACACACACACACACACACACACACACACACACACACACACACACACACACACACACACACACACACACTCAGTAACAAAGCTTACTATTATGACCAATTCACTTCCCAGCTTTATTGCTTAATGTGATGATGGTTTGCCAATAACCGACTCCATTACCAAATAGATGAGTAATATGTGGCTGATAAACGGTCCGTGAATTCGAGTCCCTGGGGTGGGCACACACACTACGGGAGTCAACAATTAATACAGTACTCGTGCTTCATCGATTATGCAGGAGTTGTTGTTGACATGCCAATGTTCGATTTATGGAAAGTAAGGACAGATTCAGTAATGATGGTTTAAAAAAAGTGTTCCAGTTTGAGCTGTCGGTACCGGTAGTTATTATGTATATTAATGTCACGACCACTAAACCAACCCATATGATTTTTTTTTAATTTTGAAGGCAAAGTAGAATAACTAGGCGCGGTTTCCTCGATAACTGTAACATTTGTGAGAACGCTTTGGCTTTGTTTCGTGTCTTTTATGAAGCATCGATACAAAACGGTGACATATTAAGACATATGGACATTTGATAGATTTTAGAAATATAAATGGTTGCATTCGAGACTGATAACACCGATTAAAACCAGAAACATTATACCAGATAAAATAATAAAATA
The DNA here is from genome assembly GCA_025642075.2 of Ridgeia piscesae. NCBI lineage: Eukaryota > Metazoa > Annelida > Polychaeta > Sabellida > Siboglinidae > Ridgeia > Ridgeia piscesae. The sequence continues at coordinate 190,876 of JAODUO010001423.1, read as the reverse complement.
CAGAACATTATCCAATACTATGTCTAATAAGAGGACAACGTTGGTTGGATTCGAGAACAACTAATTTTCATACGTGAAGCGTGACCATGCAGTCATATACAGCTAATGTTTTATGCTGTGACTTCCGGTTGTAGTTTTCTATCTCCGGCAATGCAGTCACTTCCGGTTGTTGTTTTCTCCCCTCCAGGTGGTCCAACGCTCATCTTGTGTGACCTCTACGTGTACAGCATGAGCTCCATCAGCGAAGTCGACATGGTGCGTAAACATAGTTTATTTTCGTTGTTTAGTAAGCTCTAATATACGCTAACTTTGGGGACAGGCTGGTATAATTTCCTCCCAAGTGTCGAGAGCCACTCGCCTCGTTTTGTGTTCACTCGTCTCCTCGGACTATTGCTCTCTGAAACATAAAAGTATTTAATTAGAATTATTAGTTGTGACGTACGCGTATGTATCATAGAAATAGGGCAACTGTAAAGTTTTGAATCACTCAATAGAGTGCGCCACTGTAAGAAAGTGTAGGATGAAATGTGAAAACAGTTGAAGCTCTCGATGTGTTTTCCACGGGTGGTTGAAAGCTGATATAATATAATTATTGTTTAATGATACTGTTAATTTCTCATCGTCGGTGTATGAATACGTCGTCAACGTTAAGTTAGTAACATAATAATCTGTCGATCATTGATATGTAGTTACGCGCATGGACAATTGCTTTACCACTACACTATGTAATTAATAGTGTCTGTGAGTGCTTGTACACAACGGCTGCATGGCTTCTGCTTTGCATAAGTTCTGTCGTTATGTCATCATCAAACACCATATGCCTTTCGATACGACGGAGTCTCACAAAATCGTACAATTACACGTTTTACACATTCAAAAACAACCGACACGATTCAATTACAAAACGTATAACCTACAAGGTCACGTTTCTAACAAGATAAGTTTCCGGGTACGCAAGTACCTTCAGTGAAATACAACTATATTTAGTTAGTATCGATTTAAAATAAGATAAACGTCATCTTTAAAATAGCAAATATATATTTTCAGTTGTAATTTCTACAAGTAACTTAATAATTATTATATTATTAATAATAAACGTATTGTATTATAACTATACAGCGTATACTTTGGAAACGTGTATAATGTTATTATAAGTGGAAAGCCGAATTTAGCTCTCAATTTAGCTGTGCAGTAAACCTGTCTTCCGATAGTCCACGAATAACCTTTACGTATATGACTACGAATACCTTTATTTCAGAATAACAATACCCATAGTCAGGTACGTACGAATCTGCATGACAAATTAATAACTTTGTAAATATGTAGATTACGTCGTGTAGTTAAAATAACAACAAGTGAAACTACAAAGTATTAATTTCAACATTAGAATACACAAGTAAGACAAAGTGGAGAATACAGACAGAACGACACCTTGGTTAATCACAAGATCACGCGGCGTCACATTAAGTGCCGAAAACGTCATACAGGTACATACTAGTTAGACCAATACATGAGTACACACTTTTTGTCACACTGATACTGGTATCAAGATCAAGGCAACAACGTATCACTGGCGATTACCGTAGCACCTCAAGCATAACGTCTATGTGCGCTAACCTGATACAAGACGTTGTACAGCAGAAGCCATTATGTGGTTTAAAATTAACAACGCGTGCACCAGCTTCCCTGCTACGATTACCACAGCAGATGCCAGCACCAGAAGAAGACACAAGCTTAACATACGAACACTACCAGCCAACAGCACGACTTTTCAGCACTCGTTGTATGCACCACGCTGTAAACTTCACGCACACAGAAGCCGTTTACTGCATCAGCTGCAGAAGTATTCCACACAACCGCTCGCCCCGTCATTCTGTCATAGACTCTTTAAACGTCGGTTTTGTTTAATTGTGGATTGCACGTTTTATTTATGTATTTATTGGTTTAACACACAATAACGCTACAAACTGCAGGATATTGATGTATGTACACATTACATCATGTCTCCTGTATCATATAACAATTTAAAACAATATTTTTTATTGAGTATTTGGTTACAAGAAGCCAGTTAGTATTTGTAATACGTCAAGCATATAGATGGAGATAGTTCACTTGATTATAAGTACTCGTCTACGCCCTTCGTTCCTGCATGAAGGTAGTTATTGAGTTTTATCGATATTGAACACGCACTTATATTGTGAATATATAATTACGTACCTTATACATGCCGCAAAACTGTTCTTTTGCCAGTAAACGAACCGTGTGAATCACCTAGAAAATCGACTACAACATTCATTTTCGTTTTGTGGTACACTAGTAATGCACTATTTTAAATTTACTAGTTAGAATATTATGATGTTGCTGTTTTTGTTTGTTCACAAATTATGATTTCCTCACAACTTGAGTATATGAATAAAGAACATAATCATTGTTGCTTCATTTCAGTTGTCACATTGGGTAGTGTATATTTGCAATATATTTGCAATACATCATTACTACTTTACTGAACAATATTTATTTGTACATGACATTATGTGTCAATAAAGTTGTTGTTATTATTATTATTATTATTATTATTATTATTATTATTATTATTATTATTATTATTATTATTATTATTATTATTATTATTACCTTCATATATGCTGCTATCGTTTCATGCTGGGTGTTTTTGTCGTATTTCTTTGCGTAAGAGTGTGAATACGTGGCTATCTTTAGCGATTCATTTCCTGCATCAAACACTCTGCGTTTACACAGAGTAATAAAGCATACCTTTGCATGCGCATGACCTGCGTTTCTTAACCTGTAGTACATTTCTCCTAATACACCCGTTTAGTCATCAAAGGGTACTGCGGTTAACTCTGCTCACCAGGGCATCATTGCCAGTCAATTTTGTTTAGAAACTGGATGTTTGGTTTACCATTTGAACGTGTTGCAGGCGGAATCTTTCAAATTGCGAACATTGTTCCGTGCATAGTAAAGAACTGAACACAAATTGGCAGGCAGTAACCCTTCAACATGCACGGTATAATCATAAGAACGTGATATTAAATGAAAAGAATAAAACCAAAGAGCTGGCTCACTCGCTCTAAGAGCTGCTTATCTTTGTGAAAGCCCCCCCCCTAACTCTCACATCACCTGTAACAACGCTGTCACGCTTACATTTTTTCCGGGCTTTATAAACTACCCGGGTGACATTTCTGCGCATGCGCGATAAATATAAAATCATCATCAATGTGCAGCGAAACGCAAAGCATTGATGGTATAAATACAACGACTGTTCGTCAGCTCTCCTATTGTGAAGAGTTGCTTAAAATTTCGTTCATTATATTAACATATTACGTTGGTTTTAAATCACTGTTACGGATTATGGCGCACTGCAGTCACATGATTTATGCTTCCTTTCAAAACACGCCTCAAAACCTGCTTGCCTCTGTTAATTTGCTACAAATAACTTTGCTGAAAGATTACTTACTCGTAAGAAACCTGTGGTATATATATATATATATATATATATATATATATATATATATATATATATATATATAATAATACATACATACATAATATATATATATATAATACATATATATATTATATATATATTATATATATATATGTATGTATTATATATATATATATATATATATATATATATATATATATATATATATATAATATATATATATATATATTAACATAAATGCTTTGCGTTTCGCTGATGATGTTACATTTATCGCGCATGCGCAGAAACGTCACCCGGATAGGTTATAACGCTCGGAAAAAATGCAAACAATACTCCGTCGGTCAGGTGACCGTTGTTGTTACCCGCCAGTTGTTGTCTTTACCACTCTACCGTCTCCTCGTCTTGTCTGACAACAGGACTACCAGCTGACGATCCACTTCCGTCTGCGCTGGGAGGACCGACGTCTCGCCTACACGGAGCCCGTCAGCTCCCTCGTCATTCCCCCGTCGGACATCAGCGACTTCTGGATCCCAGACGTCTACTTCACAAACGAGAAGGGGTCCAACCAACACATCGTCATCATCCCGAACAAGGGCATTCGTCTGTTGCCAAACGGCACGGTCTGCTTCTCGACTAGGTGAGACGGACGGACGGACGGACGGACGGACGGACGGACGGACGGACGGACGGACGGACGGACGGACGGACGGACGGACGGACGGACGGACGGACGGACGGACGGACGGACGGACGGACGGACGGACGGACGAGACGGCGGCGGACGGACGGACGGCGACGGACGGACGGACGGACGGAGACGGGCGGGCGGGCGGGCGGGCGGGCGGGCGGGCGGGCGGGCGGGCGGGCGGGCGGGCGGGCGGGCGGGCGGGCGGGCGGCGGCGGCGGCGGACGGGACGGACGGGCGGGCGGGCGGGCGGGCGGGCGGCGGGCGGGACGGGCGAGCGGCGGCGGGCGGGCGGGCGGGGGGCGGACGGGACGGACGGACGGACGGACAGAGGGACAGATGGACGAGATGTACATTCGAGATGTACAGTGTCAAAACTTTGTTTATGCGAACCAATTTGAGCGAGCTTCCACACGGGTGAATAATTATGCAGCCCGATTATAATGAGTAATGGACGCGCAGTGAACAGCGCAGTAACTGTTGACAATAAACACGTGATCGTGTCGGATACATCCGAAGTGAACTGAACCGAGTATTCATGACCGTGCCTTATACGGATTGTAGAGTTAGGGCCTAAACTGAAAACACCGCTTACCTTTAACATATTTTATTTTTATTATTTTTACATAGTTATTGTTCGAAATGTTAGCATGGTTATAAGCGATTAATAAATAACACATATACAATTATAGTGAAATGTAGGCGACTCAATAATTTTAGTTTCAGCACCAGTATTAAAACGAAAACTCGACATGTGCATATCGGTCAAGGTAGTCGTATATGGATATCATTCCACTTAATAAAATTTGTTCTAACAGCTTAAGTGGACCGATTTCCCCTAATTCGTGCGTAAGGTCACCAGTCCGATTAACTTCTTTTGCTGACTTGGTAGGAAGTAAATTATTTTAAATGTACAAATCCACTCAGACTTTCTCGCGGCTGAAAAATAGACATTTTCCAATTGAACACACGTTGATGCAATGTCTTGTTTTCCTTTCAGACTCACCCTCACCCTGTCATGTGATATGGACCTGAGTAATTTCCCCCACGACTTACAGAGTTGTGGAATGAAGATAAGTACATGTATGTACATGTTCTATACTCGTCGTCTGTGCACCTTACACACACACATACACACACACACATACACACACACGCACATACATGATGCATGCATGTATATATATATATATATATATATATATATATATATATATATATATATATATATCGGACACTGTGAAAAACATATATGTAACGTTTCAGCTAAGTGATATATATATATATATATATATATATATATATATATATATATATATATATATATATATATATATATATATATATATATATATATATGCATATATAACATGAACGAGACATAATTTATAATATATATATATATATATATATATAAATATATATATATATATATTGTAATATATATTATATATATTTGATATATACAATATATATATATATATATATATATATATATCTGGTTTTATTGCCTTTACAATTATATATGTATATAGTTTTATTAATATAATATATTTAATACATTTTCATTGAGACATCGTGCTTATATGCGCATAATTTGTTATCACTATAATGCCAACCACTGCAAAGTAAGATCAAGTAAATATTTAACCTTTCTACACGAATAATCCCTACAGTCTTGTAAATTGATCTTGTGTTATGCGGAATTTATTTCGCTTTGCTTTTCAACATCGTAACTTGATGTTGCTACTCAAGTACGTCCTTTTGTTCAGGGCCCATGAATTAGCAGCTCGGTTTCAGTTGGCTACACGTAATATGCTACTTGAGATCGCAGATACGATCCCAGGCATTGTTATATTTCTGTAGTGTTAGTGGTGAAATCGATTCGTCAGACATTGAGCTATAAAACCAAACGCACATTCAAACGAATGCACGACTACACACTAAAACACACAAACACACAAACAAACACACACACACACACACACACACACACACACCACACATACACACACCACACATACACACACAACATACACATCACATATACACAACACACACACACAACGTACACACACAATACACGCACAATACACGCACATACACACACACACACACACACACACACACACACACACACACAAACACACACACAACACACACACACACACACACACACACACACACACACACACACACGGAATTACGGCAGGATTAGCCTCGATTACCAAGGCTCCGTGAGGTGGCAGTACTACACACATAATATTCAAAAGCCAGTTACTAGTCTCGGTCGGCTGCGTAACTACGCCGAGACGACTATCTGGTGACTTTGTCGGCTTTTGAATATTATCCGTGTGGGGCTAAACAATGCTGCTATCTCACGGATACTGTTTAATCCTGCCGTAATTCCTAGTTTATAAACAACTGCAAATTTTTATTTCTATTTATTTGGTGTTAGTCTAAGTTTACTTTTGAATAGTTTTTTTTTAATACAGCATTATCTGATTTTTTTTAAATTTAATTTGTTATTTCAAATTCGGCCTCAGAACTAATCCGCGTCTCAACCCTAATCTGGGGTAGGACCGCCCTGGCGGTTACAACTGCAGCCCATTAATTCCCCAGGCAGAGTTGAGGGGCTTAAACGTGCTGCCACCTCACGGAGCCTGGGTAATCGAGGCTAGCCCTTTAGGTGACGAGACTATCTTTTCGGCGAAGTTACGCAGCCGAGCGACAGTCGGTTAAAGAGACTAAGTTAGACCCGGCTGTTCTGTTTCTATGTCAGACTTCCACCGAACGGAAGACGTTCTTCTGCAATGGTTGGACGACACACCCGTAGAGCTGCCTCCTGGCTTGCTGTCCCTGCCGCAGTTCGAACTGGTGGACATAAGGCACGGTTACTGCAACGAAAGCTACAAGTCAGGTACACGATGGTCAACCAGAACTACACGCGCCCGGACAAAAAAAAACGATTTGTTGTTTCTCTCCAGTCCATTTTTCTCTCTGCGTTCTCTATCAACAATCTCCAATTCCTTCTATCTTTTGCTGTGGTTGTCCTTGCTCCTCCCACTCCTTCCATACTTCTTTCAATGCAGTACTCCTACCGCATTCCCGGTCTTCCTCGCCTCCTTTTCCACGCCACTTTCTTGGCATCTGCTCAATTTGTGCCAATTTCCATCTTCCATTCTTTCCACATCTCCGGCCCATTTCAGCCCACTCCTCACCAGTTTCTTCGTTCTTTCTTCTTTCTTCTTCTTCTTCTGACTTACTTGACTTAAATCCCACATCCAAGGATAAAATCTGCTCTGCTTTTTAGTAACAAATGGTTGATGCTATTTCAGATGATGACATAGCCAGAATATTTAAATATCACACAAGAGTAGACGACATGAAACGAAGCCTTTAAATTCGTCATTTTACGGAAAACGTCGGCAACGTCTTCCATAATTGACATCATGATTCTGCCCCTCGTGCATTCCCCGAAAACAAACTTTTCCAAGCTGGCACCTTGACAGCTCCCGGTTAAGTTCAATTTTAAAAGTGTTTCATCAAACTTCAAATTGCATAATACATATGTACACGCATATGTTTACACTTATTAGAATGTTATGGGTAGCGAAATATCGCATTTAAGTGCAATGCTCGGATTTTCTCGCAAACGTTCTCACATCCGGGCGGCGGCGACGATGGTGGTGTCAATGGCCAGGGGTCCGTTTCACTAAGACAGAGAGCTCTTAAGTAAAATTCATCCTTGAACAACCATTCCGAAACATTTAGTGGATATGTGACCATGATTTTATGAGCACGGATCCACGGTATATTTAAAGTAATTGTTCAAACTTGGGTATCATATATTTCGAAGACATAAACAACACATTTGTTGATCTATATAACACCTTGTTTTCGCGCAGAAATAATTATATTGATGACGTTAATCAGAAAAGAAATCTAAAAGTTGCATTGAGTGCATAGGGGTTAGTCAAACCAGATACAGTTTGAACGTATCATGACAGCGCCAAGTGGTGTAAGATATCCAAGTCTCCATACACACATAAGCACGCCGGCACGCATGCACGCCCAACCGCCCGCCCGCCCGCACGCACGCACGCACGCACGCACGCACGCACGCACACACACACGTCAGCACACATGAATATCTATGCCCAAATGCATGGTTGTATCCATTTTGTATGTTGGATGCCTAAACACACTTTACTGTTCTTGTTTATTCTGGACTACCATTTGGTATTTTTAGCTCATTATTCACCACATATTGTCGCTTCTGTCCAGGCGATTATCCTTGTCTTGAGGCGACCTTCGACATGAGACGAGAGTTCGGGTTCTACGCCCTGCAGACCTACATACCTTCCGTGCTCATCGTCAGTCTCTCGTGGCTGAGTTTCTGGATCGACAAAGATGCCGTGCCCGGACGAGTTACGTTGGGTGTGACGACTGTCCTAACAATGACCACTCAACTGAGCTCGTCCAAGTCAAGCAATGTGAAAGTGAGGCTACTTATATATACATATGTGAGCGTGTTGTGTATACTATATATATATATATATATATATATATATATATTATGTGTATATATATACATGTATATGTATTATGTATACACACTATATATATATATATATATATATATATATATATATATATATATATATTATATTTATTCATATACAGTTTTACTAATATCATTACGAGAGTGTTTTTGGTGTAACTGTTCTTATTGTTTTTGCTATTTTTCAGTCATATATTATATATTTATATTATATAATATATATATAATATATATATAACGTACACATAAAGTATTCTGCTAGGACGAAAGTTTCAAGAACTCGTGCATACGACTGTTCATAACTGACATCCCTTATTCATATACAGTATTACTGTATATGTAATCTTTATACTATATATATTATATATTTATAATATATATTATAATTTACTATAATTATATATATATTTTTATAATCTACTTTCTAAATATTTTATAATTGTTTTACTGAACTTTATTCATTATTTCTCTCTCTATCTCATTCTCTCATATTCATATATATTATATATATATATATATATTATATATATATATATATATATATATATATATAATATATATATATTGAATAAAGTGTCAGTAAAACATATTATAAAATATTTAGCAAAGTAGATTATTAAAAAATATAACTGGAATATTCAATCTGAATAAGTGAAATTATAACTCATAAATATTATAAAATAGATCACTGAATAAATAGCTAAAACGATTCACAGTCCATAGCAAGTAATACTCGTATATGAAAAGGGATGTCCAGTTACTGCCAACAGTCCGTATGACACAAAAGAGTTCTTGAAACTTTCGGTCCTACGGCGAGGAATACTGTCTATGGTGGTTACGGCCTTATGCGAAAAAGATTGCAGAGCTTGTTTGAGTCGTCCGGGGCCAGATCAATACTGAACATGACAAAATAATGAAACTGACAAAATAGCATAAAACCGAGACTTGCAAACAGCAGAAAACCAGGTTCAACATAACCCAACCCAAAATGACAACCTCAACTTGTCCACGGAAAAGTAAATAACTACCTTTGTGTTGTATGAAATATGAGGTCTACTGGAAGAACAGACACCAGCGGTCCATTGTGGATTATTAATTTATTATATTAATTTTATAATAGTTATTGGGTTTTAAGGAAGACACGATAACGACACTGGCGTCATTCGAGATGTCTTTATGCTTGTTATTGTGATAACGTCTCAGTTGCTGAGGTGGGAACGTATCGGGGGAGGGGGGATATAGTGCTGCTCAATGGCGTTGTCAGGTCAGCCAGCAAAATCTTTGGCATGACACTACCAACGTTACGAATCATGTGTGATCAAGACGACAATAGATATTTTAAAAAGACACTTCTCATCCACTGCCAAAATTGTATTCCATTGCAAAATCTGGTTGTAGATATATGTTTGAAAGAGCACGCACGAACCAATATTATAATACGTTTCTGTCACATTCCATCAGGCTGCTCAATGCGAGATCGGGGGGGGGGGTGATCAGGGAGGGGGGGCTACAACAGGGAAACGAGCACTACTACTGTTATTAACATTGTTATGTAAAGAAAACTAACATCGTTGTGTTGAGTTAATGTGAATGTCTACCATGTGTTTTTTAATTGGGATTATTAACGGTTATTCTGTTGTATTGTGTTGCGTTGCGTTGCGTTGCGTTGCGTTGCGTTGCGTTGCGTTGCGTTGCGTTGCGTTGCGTTGCGTTGCGTTGCGTTGCGTTGCGTTGCGTTGCGTTGCGTTGCGTTGCGTTGCGTTGCGTTGCGTTGCGTTGTTGTATTTTATTGTATTTTATTGTATTGTACCAGGTGTCCTATCCAAAGGCCGTCGACTACTGGTATTCCATGTGCATGTTGCTCGTGTACGGAGCCCTAGTCGAGTTTGTCCTCGTCAACTTCGTGTCGACCCGGGAGAAGCGACTGCAGCGCCAGCTACTGGCCGAGACGGACGACGCGACGATTGAGGAGCAGCTGTGTTGCGAGGTGGTCGTTGTATGTGGACATTCCGTCAACCAGTCCTTATTCCGCAGTACCGGTGTAGTGCTTACATTTTCCGGGTGTTAAATAATATCCGGGTGGCGTTTCTACGCACGCGCGACAGTTGTCATTAATTACCACAATAACGGTTACGCTTTTTCCAATATCACCGTAAGCAACAAAACAAACGTATGTAACGTTTCAGCTAAGTGACTGATTTCAAGTTAACCCAAAGCAAACAGATTTTTGAAACAGCAACCGCAAATCACTTGACTTCAGTGCGCCATAATCCGTGACGGTTATATAAACAAACGGAATATTTCAAATTATCAGACGATATTTAAAGCAGCTCTTTACACTAGGCGCGAGAGGAAAGTTAAAAAACAGCTGGTTATACTTATACTATAAGCGACTTACGTTTTGTCGCACATTGGTGGTATTACGTTTATCGTCCACGGGCAGAAACGTGACCTGGATATAATTTAACGCCAGGCTAAATGTAAGCGCGACACCGGTATGTGTTTGTATGTAATCGTGTAACGACGTCTTTTGTGCTTTATCGTTACGTTTTTCATTTATTTATGTGTGTGTGTGTGTGTGTGTGTGTGATGCGCGCATGTGTGTGTGTTGTGTGCGTGCATATGACGGGTGATACTCGGTATTGTAATTTATTAGGACATCTTGTCGCCCGCTACATAGTGTGTGTGTGTGTGTGTGTGTGTGTGTGTGTGTGTGTGTGTGTGTGTGTGTGTGTGTGTGTGTGTGTGTGTGTGTTTTTGTGCGTGACTGCGTGTGCATGTACTTGCGTCTTCGTGTATATACACATTTGTGAATTACTTTAATATATGTGCCAATTGTTATAAAAAAAAGTCTATTGCTTGTTGTGTAACTCTATAATTTACAGTAGGATTTACTTTACTTGTGCAAAGTCTACACTCTGGAATCAACATTTATCACAATTAAAACTTCTGAAACTATTATTTTTCAACCATTACCCAAGATTTGTTTTTAAACGTTGAAATGGAAGGTCAGAACCAACACTGCACCTGAAACATAAAGTGACTACGCTTTTCGCAAATTTTCTCATGCCTGTCCCCGTTTATGATACGCCAAATGTTGTTATTTGTTGCGCCTTGCATATTCAAGGATAGAGGCGCAATAGAAGCGTTATTATTACTTATAATTAACTGTTTAATGTACGCACTATTATGGTTTTGGGTGTGTGAACACAACACTAACATAATATGTATATTAACTCATTTATTGAAACGAACTTTTTATTAATTAACATTGACTTTCAGTTAATGTTGTCGCTCGCTTTGACTTTTGATGTTTTTTTATTATTTATTTATTTACATTTTTCATGTGCCGTTTTTATTATCTTAAATGTATGGTTCTTTTCAATGTTTTTAATATAAATTTATTTCTTAATAGTAATTTAATTGGACTTTTAATGCCACGTATTTTATAACGTTAGATTTGTGTTAATAGCTATTTTATGTTTTGTAACAGCGCCTTCGAACAGGGTAACCTGGATTTACGGCGTATATAAATGCTTTATTATTATTATTATGATTATTATTATTATTATATCACAGCCAAGTCGAAATCATTTCGCAGGACGTGCCGGCATCGAAGAGGCAGAATTCAAAACATCGGACGTCCATACGTCGTCCCGTGCCGACGCAAACGTCGTCGCGGTACAGATGCACTGCGAACAGTATCGATCGCGCATCTCGCATCATCTTCCCAGGCACGTTTCTGCTCTTCAACGTCATCTACTGGAACCAGTTTTTAAATACTTGAAATGTAAATTGTATGTGTGTATTTACGTTATATATATATATATATATATATATATATATATATATATATATATATATATATATATATATATATATTATATATATATATATATATATATATATATATATATATATGTGTATATATATGTATATATATAAAGTCGCAGTCATCTCCCTAACTTACCGGCGCCCTACTTTAAGTTTCCTTACATGTAGGTTAAGACGCTCAACATTTTAACTTACATGTATTTTCAGACGCTCGATGAACCGATATCGTTTTGGCAATCGTTTGATACTATTTGTGATGATCTGTATTCAGCTGATTATGCGACGATCCATTACAAAAGTTATCACGTATATTGTGAAGTATTCATATCCACATGCCTATAACCGGAACAGCTTACACTACATATAACCGTCATATTTACGTTGTCTCTTTACCATACGTCCGCGAGGTACACGGCATTGCATTATGATAGTTTTTCGTGCATACAAAGATGTTATTTATATTTGGTAATAGAAGGGAAGATAGGAAACCAGTAAATGAGCTGGCGTATTCTTATACATATCAATCAAACCTAGGAACCTGGCGCGTTATTATATACGTCACATATTGCCACTGATTTGTCAAGTCGCTCATCTTGAGAAAGATATACGTCTCGGGGATAGTGGACATTTTTATTAGAATCATCGTCTTTGACTCTGCTTTCTAAGTTTAACCACTAACGTGAATATGTTGACTTTGTTGCAAATGGTTAGTTTGTTTTAGCTTTTGCATAACATCAAAAAGAAGCACGTTCCCACTTTAAGTGCTTGTGTTATAATATTTGTTATATTACGTTTTATTGCATATTATTATAAACCTTTTGCTTATGTTATTGTAAGGATGTTTATTGACATACATGTTTTATTGTTGTTCTGAATGCGTGTTACGACCACGAGATGGTGGTTGCATCTTTGTAAAGCAACCCATGAATGGTGAAAAAGTATTGTGACGTGACGATGGTTTATGACAGAAACGGTACATCCATTCAATTGTACGTCGCATCCATTTGATGTTGTAGTCAACCTGTCTATGATGAGGGTGTTAAGCCACGAGTGGCAACTGTTCCTTCCTATACATGCAATACACGTGCAATGTTTTTCTATTCAACTCTATATCGTGTACCTTTGATTTTGTTGTCAACGATTCCATAATAATTCAATTTATGGTTAGGACAATGCTGTATATCGTAAAATAAATCACCAAGTTTCTCATTTCATGATCAAAGTGTCGGATCAGGTCTGAAAGCACATTTCTACATGAGATAATACGCTATGATATCCGAATTAAAAAACAAGAAATGTTACATATATAACACATACTTCTTTACATTAAAAACACTATAAGTTGTTGATCATTACAATTTGTATAGCAAATATTTGAATTACAATAGTTTTCGTCATGCAGATTTTTCAAAATATATACCTCAGCTGACAATTTGGAACTATGCATATTAACATTATATAACACTTGACTGGTTATGCTGTTTAAATTTATTTTACAGGTGTGTACGTGTGACATTAATTGTAAACATTGTTTTACCAGCAGAACTGATCAGTACAAAGAATTAATGTTACTCACCCATACAAGTGTCGCAGCACTCTCAACTCGGTTTATTTTCAGGCCGTAGGGAAGCGTGCACCGTTTGACTTTGCATAATATATCCATCTAGACAAATAGACGACTATGAGAAATATTGATTACACATAATTTTAATGGACTAATAATGAATAAATTTGACTTTATTGTAAGTTTGTAATGATGAATTAAATGTTTCTTCACCATAATCAGCTAGTTGGCATAATTTTCTCTGAAACACAGCCGCATTATGTGAATGCAGTGACAGAAGTGGACATTAATTAGTGCGGTCAGTAAAGATAGAGTTATCTATGTCCACTCAGTCAGCCCAATCAGAATGCAGTTAATACCAATAGTGTATGATATAATGGGTATTTCAATGTATAATTTTCATAATTAAATTAAATAGGCCTCATTACAGTGGGAGTTGTACAAACACAACTCAGTCTAACATGACAGGCAGCCTGGTGGATGGCGACACTGTCAGCTAGGTGTGTCAACATTGCCAGTATTGTGTAAAAGGGCAGTCTGTGGCGATTTGTGCCACAGTAATATTATTTTGCTACCTTGTTACTGACTGAAGTGCGCTCAATTGTCAGTGATTTAAAAGCTTTTATATTGTGCTCGAATGTGCAAGACCAAACCTTTGTATTAACTAGGTAGTGTTTGAATAACATTATTTTGTGACCTTATCCCCTGCGACCTTTACCTAGGCAAAACTGTTAATGTTATTTATATTGTGAATACATTTCTGCAAACATCAATGACATGCAAATGAGTGTACGTGGATAAGTATATATGCGTATATATATATATATATATATATATATATATATATATATATATATATATATATATATCAATTCGAAGTTTATGTTTTGGGGTCACAGGAAGACGGCACAAAATGTGCCACGTGACCACCACGTAACAATACTTTTCTTTTTGTTTGCTTATGTAGAATGAAATTTTGTTGTTGAGAAATAAACATGCAAGTGTGTGTGTGTGCGTGCGTGCGTGCGTGCGTGCGTATGTGTGCGTGTGTGTGTGTCACAAGTACATAAATTACGCTGTGTTCTTCGGGATGTTAGCTATAATCCCTTGTATCTATGTAATATGATTGTATGTGGTTCATGTAATGTTTGTCAAACGAACACATTTTTTATCCTACATCGTGTTGTTTTGTCGTACATATTAATCCATTGTTTCCGAGTGGACCAAACAAGCATAATCTCTTCCCCTTCAATAATAACCAAACTTATCACGCCTTCAGTACTCAACAAGAATGCACCCAGGACATCAACTCCAGTTGACAAACACCACCTTTCACACTGTACACAAATCCACTAAGTCTTGTTGTTCATATACATTAATTGAGTACCACCTACATGCAGACAATAAAAACTTGTTCTTTGGATTAGCTTAGATATTATCTAGATGGCATACTCAATTATATGAATGAAAAAAGATGAAACTGTTATGCTGATAAGACGGATAATTTTAATATTCACATACAGAGGCAGCTTGAAAAAACGTCAGTACATTACACCTGTGGTGTCAAGGTGGAACCTATGACTTAATTGTGATAACAACATTATTGTCGTTTTGGTCGAACAAGTTATTATCACGTTCGTGATTTACGACATATTCGTAAACATTTGCTTCTTTTTTTTTATAACACAAATTGCAGCTTTGTTCAAAAGCCTGGAGTATTGTAATTCCTCTTTTCAAAATACTGCCCTTAATGATACAACAAC